>JAJOHK020001023.1:0-16689 GCA_022457215.2 Leucocoprinus gongylophorus
AGAATATATTAGAAAACTCAAAAACAGGAATGTTGGAATTCAAAACAGTAGGAGAAATTTTGAAAGAAATAAAGAAGGAGTTTGGAGGAGATAATGAAGAGTTAGTGAAGATAACAAAGTTGAAGCAGGTAGAATAAGGTTAATGTGCTATAGACAAATATGCCTAGATATCCAAATGAGCAGCAAGAGGTAGTGATTATAGAGAGAGACTATTGATAAACAAGTTCAAGAGAAGAATAAATAAAGAGATTAGAAGAATGTTTTTTTAGAAATATTAGATAATAGTATGAAAGAGCTACCAATTTGGATTAGCATTGAATAGAAAGCAAGAAGGAAAAAGAAAAGTTGAGGAGTAAGACAGAAAATAAAGAAAAAAAAGAGAAAATAAATAAAAAGGATTGAGAAAATAAGAATAGTAATAAAAAGAGAAGTAAAAAGACAATGGAAGCAACAGGAAGAAAGAAAAGGGTCAATTTGGAGAAAACAATGTAGAAAAGAAAATATTTTGGTTGTAAAGGGTTTTGTTATGACCTTAGGCTAAGCTTAGGTTGTAACTTAGGCAAAGACTTGAGAAAGGAGTAAGGGATGTTATAATTGGTAAAGCGTAAAGATACAGTAGTATGTCTATGCTATATATACTAAGTGTCTATGAGGAGATCATTTATAACATGAGAAAAGAGCAATACTTTAATACTTACTATATAAGGCACTGACTGAGATAGCTTCAGCACAGCCAATCATACTATCATCATCCTTGACCCTAGTTCATGCTGAGTCCATAAGGTATCAATCATAACAGGTTTGGACATATTATAAGAAATTGCAGAATTAAAAAGAAAAAGAAAGATACAACACAGCAGTCTTCAAATAGATTTGAGGTATTAGCAAGAAGAGAAATGAATGTAGAGATATTAAGAGTAGGAAAACAAGTGAAGAACAGAAAGACAATTTTAAGGGAAGAAAAATTGAAGAAAAGAAGAAGAAACTAGTAGAAGTATAGAAAATAGAGAAAGAAAAGTTATTGAGAGAAGTAACTGTGAAGATTGGACTAGGAAGAATTGATACTTGGAAAGGAGTAATAGTAGGGGCTTTGTTTGATAGTAGTACAACAAAGTTGGTAATGAGTTCAGATTTTGTTAGAAAGTAGGGATTCAAGTTGAAAAAAATAGAAAGACTAGTTTATGTAAGAAATGTGGACAGTTCTTTCAACAAGGAGGTAATTAAGTATACAGTAGAGGATATTTATTATTAGAAATACAGAGAAAGAATGGACATTGATGTTATTAGAAGGTAGAAGTGGAAAGTAATTTTGGGAATGCTATGGCTTGTACACTATAATCATGAAATTGACTAGAGAACAAAAGAGGTAAAGATGACAAGGTGTCCAGAAGAGTGGAGAAAGCAGTAGAGACTAAAGTAGAAAAAACAGGGAAGGAAAAAGCAAAAGGAAGAAGAAAAGAATCAAAAAGAAAGAGAAGTAAGAAGAAAAGGAAAAATTAAAAAGAAGAAGAAAAAATCAGTAAAGTTAGAGGAAGAAGCCAAGAAATTGGTATCTCCAAGGTTCTACAAATAGATCTATGTCTTTGGGAAGAAAGTAAGTGAGAGGATGCTGGTGAAAAAAATATGAGATCATGTAATTAAAGGAAGGGGAAGATTTATCTGTTATTAAGAGAGGAGAGAGGAGAGGTATGTAAGTTCATTAATAAACAATTGAGAAAATGGTATATTAGATCCTCAAAATTGCCTCAAATAGCACTAATGTTCTTTGTAGAGAAAAAGAATAGTAAGAAACAAATAGTACAGGACTATAAGTATTCAAACAAATGGTCCAGACTGTTAAAAATAATTATCCTTTACCTTTGATTTTATTGACAATGTGATAGTAGGAACAGAGGAGAAGAAAGAGTATGATAAAGTAGTAGAAGTAACATAAAATAATTTGTACATGAAACCAGAGAAGTGTAAGTAGAAGGTAAAGAAAGTAGAATTTCTAGAAGTAGTAATCAGACCAGAAAATATAAGAGTGAAGCAGAATAAAGTGAAAGCAGTATTGAACTAGTCAACTATTATAGGTAGTTTGTCAAAGATTTCACACTTATAGATAGGCTTTTATATAATCTGGTAAAAAAGAAGCAAAAGTGGGAATAGAAACTAAGGCAGAAAAAGTCATTCAAAGTATTGAAGAAATAGTTTACTATAAAACTCATTCTAGTGGTACTAGATTTAGATAAGAAAATAAGGATAGAGGTGGATGTATCAGATTATACTATAGAAGAAGTGTTGTTAATAGAGTGTGAAGATGGATAATGAAGACTAGTGTCATACTTGTTGAAATCTCTTAATAAAACTGAAAGAAACTATGAAATTCATAACAAGGAAATGTTGGTGGTTATTATAAATTTAGAAAACTGGAGACATTTATTAGAAGGTGCCAAGCTTAAGTTCAAAATTTGAATAGATCATAAGAATTTGGAATATTTCCTGAAGACACAAAAGTTAAATTGTAGACAAGCTCATTAGACTTTATATTTGTTAAAATTTGACTTTATCTTGAAATATGTACCAGAAACAAAATAGAGAAGATAGATGGACTAAGTAGGAGACTGGATTGAAAAATTAGAATAGAGAACAATAATGAAAATCAAAAATTAATAAAAGAAGAATAGATGCAAGGAATAATAGAAGTAGTACTAAAAGGACTAGAAACAATATTAGTAGAAAAAATAAGAGCAAGAGAGAAAAATGAGGAAGTAGAAAAACTTGTAGAAGAAATGAAAAAGGCTGAGGTAAAAGTGCTAACAGAATAAAAGTGGGAAATAGAAGGCAAGTTAGTATTGAAAGAAAGAAAGAAATATGTGCTGAAGAATAAGGAGTTAAGGTTCAAAGTTATCTAGTTACACCATGATGTACTAGTAGTAGGATATAGAGATAGATAGAAAATGACAGAGTTAGTAACAAGGAATTACTGGTGGCTGGGAGTAACAAAGAATGTAGAAAAACATGTAAAGAGATGTGATTTGTGTTAGAGAATGAAAAATAGAATAGAGATACCAGCAGAGAAGTTAATGACAAATAAGGTACTAGAAAAGCCATAGATACACTTAATGGTGGACTTTATCACTAAGTTGCTATTGGTGGTAAAGAAGAATGTGATTCTAGTTATATATGATAGATTGCCCAAGATGGTATATTTTGTGGCAACAACTAAAGGGATATCAGCAAAAGGATTAGTGAGGTTGTTTAGAGATAATGTATAAAGTTACATAGGCTACTAAAGAGTGTAATTTTAGATAAAGGATATAGTTTGTAACAGAGTTGACAAGGAGTTGAGTAGTACATTATAGATTAAGATAAGATTGTCAATGACATTTCACTTATAAATAAATAGATGGAATAAATGAACCAAGAGTTGGAATAGTACTTGAGGTTCTTTACAGAGTATAGTCAGAAATTAGCCAGAGTGGTTAGTAACAGTAGAGTTTGTAGTGAACAACAAGATTTATTCAGCAACAAAAGTATTACTGTTTATAGCAAATTATGGTAGAGAGCTGAGAATAAACATATAAAGAGACCTTCTACTTTGTCTAAATTTAAGTTTATAATATCTACCAAAGCTTAAGCCAATATTGCAAACCTCTTACCTCTTAAGTCTTGTACTGATACTCTACTATAACACTGCCAGACCTTCTCAACTCTTGCAATACTACTATAGATGCTTGTTTGCTCCTTCATAATCATTAACTTATCTCTTTTGGCCACTAACTGATAAGTTCTTACCATCCAGTAATATTCCACCAAGATTCTTAACCATACAGTTTTATTGTTTTGTAGTTATGTTACCAAATGTTCTATCTGATATTCTGCTTCATGAAAATTGACTCCTGAATACTCAGAGTAGCTGTTATCTGTGGAAAACTCTATTCTGTTCTCTTAGGATCTTCTTGGAAATGAGTTGTGTATATAATATTATTGGACAATATAACTTAAGATTTTTCTAGAAATATAGACTCTACTAGAATACTATGGACTTCATCTAGTTGCTCTAATAGTAAAACAAGATATTTCCCTCTAAGACCTCAATATATCAACTGGTCTAGTAGTCTGGGACTGCCCACCCTCATATCTTAATCTCTCTTATTTTTTCTTATCTCTTAACTGATATCTGCTTTTAATAACTATCTTATATTCTTTATTAATACCAAAAAAGCCTTGCGGCTCTTTCAGCACCATCTAAGGAAAGTAGCTAAGTACCAGTGGGCCTTAGAGTATAACACTAACAATATCTTAGCTAGTCTTATGAGCCAACTCAGAGATTTATGCTTATTTATATCTAACTTTACTTTTACTTCTACAGATATACTCTCTTTCTCTATAATTATAGCTTCTTCACCTATAAATACTTCTACACCTCAAAACCCCTCTTGTTGCTCCAGATCCTATGTACTATATTATAACTCAAGCTTAATATTATGATTTAAAACCAAGTGTTTAGTTAAAAGAAAAAACTGATATTGTTTAGCATGAAAAAACTCAGTAGAGCTCTTAATATAGGTGTCTACTTTATATACCTCTGATACATGGTCTATGCACACTTATATCTAGCCTACTCTAAATGTTATAAGTTTGTATAAATAAAGTTATTATCTTTTTTAATGATATATAATATTATCTTTTTGATATATTACATGATGTTGTGACCATTATTGTGACATGTGTGAATAACCTGTGACAGTTGTCACACATTGTCATGTTGCTGTGATCATTGTAACAATCATATGTAACATTATCTTATTCTTCTTTTACTAAGTTAAAAATAAGAAGAGAAAAGAAAAGAGATAGAAGAGTCAAAGTAAAAAAAAGAAAGGCTTTAAATAAAAGAAGAGGAATGAAAAGAAATAAGTTCAATGTCTTTGATTCTGACACTCAAGTATAAGAGTAAAAGATAGACCTTGTATTAGATTAATATAAAATCTAATCTACTCTAAAAGCTATATATTATTCATAAAATTGACATGTGGTGAACATATTGTATAATGTTATTGTTCTAGAACCTCTTATGTGACTATGATATATGACATTATGCTATACTCTAACTCTAAGTTCAAAATAGAAAAATAAATGAAAAGAAAAATGAAAATGAGAAGAAATAAAAAGAAAAAGTTCACTATCCTCAACTCTGACATACTACCTGTCAGAGTTGGGAATAATAAACTTGGTTTTATTCTATTTTCCTTTTCTTTTATTTTTCTTTATTTTATTTTGAGTTTCTTTTTCTTTATTTTGATATAAGTGAAGAAGACAAAACATGACATCACATAGGTGTGACTCAGTAGTCACATCAGTCACATGCTCATATGATGCAATAGAATAATATAAATAGTTTTAAAAATGATGATGTCATACAGCATGGTTGACATGTGTCCACCTTAAGGTAGACACATAGTCATTAGGGTAGGGCTAAAGGAGTATAGCACACTGCTTGTCTACTGACCAGTTTACTTATGATCAAGACAAGATCGTCTAGATCTTTTTCTTCTTCAAGAGTGGTTAAACTATGAAATAATTAGAAGGCTTGTTTAGAGAAGAGTCTACTACTACCAGTATCTTCTCTATTACTATATAGCTGGATTTTGAAAAGCTTTTTCATACTTACTTCTCTGCCTAATTTCAAAATAATGTCAAAAAGATAAAGTTAGAACAGAATAAATCTTGCTTCAAATGAATATCTATAATTAGTCATGTAGAAAAGAGTCAGATTAAGTATGGAAACTTATCTGAAAATAGATGTAATATTTATAAGATTAGGCAAAGTATCTAAATTATAGATCAAGCTTGAAGATTTATTCATAGATATATAACATGATCTCAGATAATAACTTTAGCCTCAACTTATATGCTGTGCTCACTATCTATTATGTAATCATGATTTTAGATAATGAGATATCAAGAAGAAGTAAGAAGATATTATTAGATTCTTGGTAAGTACTTAATCAGATCTTAGTTAGAGCTTAGTTGATTTCCAGACTAAATACTATAGAGTATCTACTTGATTTTATATACTAGGTCTGTAGTCAGAACTATAGCTAAAGAATAATAGTATAGAAAATAACTAAGGAGATGTTATAGAGATAGTTTCTAGAATATAGAACAACTAGGAGTCTAGATAATAATATAAGGAAATTAGTCTTACTTGAGGAGTCATAAGTGCTTAGGAACTCTAGATGATATTTAGGTAAGGTATTCTACTATTACACCACTACTATATATACTATAGTAGGATAGTCCAAGCACATGGTCTGTATACTTGACCAATCAATATCTACAATTATAATTAACTAAATAACTATAGTATTATTATAGCAGACTAGATAATAGGGACAAAGTAGAAATAGTTATCAGTCTATCAGGTACTAGTCTAGATAATAACCAGCCTAGGAGTATAACTAAGCCTCTATAGAGTAGATCTAGACTGATAGTATTACCAATATCTCCTAACAGATAAGTTACTAGGAGATGAAACATGAGAGACTGATCTATTTATAAGCAAGTACAGATGTGAAAGTATATCTAAGCATAGTTAAAGTCCTAACTGGAAGTTAGAAAGCATATGTCTTGAATATCTCAGAAGTTGGTCTATAATATAGAAGCTATTAATAAGTTAGAAGGAATAACATACTATTAAAGAAGCTATGCTATAGAGGATTATCTAGATAAGTTCTAGACCTTGATCTCAAAAACTAGCTATACCAACTCTATACCATAGTTATTAAATTCTGCTGTGGACTTTGATCAGTGATTCAGAACCAGAATATAATCTTGCTAGTTGGGAGACTTAAAGATATAGACTATATTACTTAGTTTGAAGTTATATACAAAATTGACTAGGCTAAACAAGTATTTCAATCAACCCAATGTATTACCTTTACTATTTCCTTTAACCTCTAAACACTATAGAATTCTTTAGTCATCTCCATCTTAAAGTAGCTGCTTTCTGTCATCTTATTCTCTTTACAACAATTTCTACCAGTATTTCTTATAGATATTCTCATATAGATGTTGTTCAGAAACCCTACTCTACTTCTATAAGAGAATGTTGATACTATGAAGATTTAAACCACATGGTATACAAGTTGTCAGAGTTGAAGATGGTAGACTCTAAATATTTTATTTCTATTTCTTATTTTTTATTTTCATTTCTTTTATGTTGATTTTTGAGAGACTTAGGATTAGGATTAATGTGACATCACTGTCACACAGTCACATGATCACATATCACATGGAAGAGTGTAGAAGATTCTAGAAGAGTGATATCATACAGCATGTTTTATATATGTTGATTTTAAGGCAAATATATGGTTGTTTAGGGTAGGCTAGAAATAGTTAGCACAGACCATGGAGTTTTAGTATATAAAGATAGACAATCCTATACAGAGTTTTCTATCAAGTTCTCTTGTGTTAAACCTAATACAAGGTTCTTTTACTTGACTCACTCTAAAGTTTTGTAATTGTAATATAAGTGCTTACTAAGATTGGACATCTAGCAATTAACTGCTAAGTGATAGATAATAAGAGCTAATAGAAACTTGCATATATTAAAAGATATAGAAATTGCATAGCATTTAGAGCTTAAAGACTAGGATAATATTGATAGTATTATAGATAAGAATTTTATATAAAGTAGTAGGTGATTTGTATAGTCTGATCACTGTTGTGGCAACTACTAGATACAAAGTCCAATAGCAGCACTATAAGTAAATCTCTCAGTAGGGATATCTAGTGGGAAACACAAGTTGTGTATTCACAAGAGAACTTGACAGGGAACTACAACAGTATTCTACCAACTATTTATATAAGTATCCATGGTCCATGCTACGACTGTGCATTGTCCTACCCTAATGTCCATGCCCTGTCCTCATGTCCATTACTCATCTACCATGTATCTACCTTAAGGTTACTATGCCATGTCCATATGCCCTAATGTCATACTTCTTTAATCTCCGTTATATATGTGCACCATGTGTACACCATAAGAAACCCATATCCCTTGACATCACTCCATTTCTAGACTCTTCCTGATCCTTCTAGACTCTAAGTCCTTTCAGACCGCTCTAGACTTCTCTAGGCCTATGACATTATGTCATGTGACTTCCCAGTCACATGCCCTCTCTCTCTCTTGTCGTAGACTAATAATATAACTACTACTATATCTTATCTCTGTTCTAACCCTAACCCTAAAGTCTGTCCACACTTTTGTCTTATAACAATCACTAGTAAATAAGTTCACTATACTTGAGGTAAAAGAATATAATCTTAAGGATAGTAATCTACTAGACACACCTATCAATTTACTAGTTATTCTATGACCTCCACTAAATAACCCTAATGGAAGAAAAAGTTATCTCTATACTTTACAATCGATGCTCTTGACATCTGTGGAATTTTCTTATACTTCCCTATTACCCTTAAAACTATGAATATCCTAGAAATATTTTCTGTATAGTATTAAAGTGCTAGTAGATTCCAGAGCTATAGAAATCTTTATTAATTGTAGCTTTGTAGAGAAACATTATATAAATACTTGCAAGCTCTCTAAGTCTGTACTAGTTTACAATATTGATGATACTTCTAATAAAGATAGACAGATATACAAGATAGTAGATGTAATATTATGTTATCAGTTACACTTCAAGTAGGCTTTGTTTACAGTCTCAAGTATAAATAAGCAAGATCTTATTTTAAATCTCATATGGCTAAAAAATTACAACTCCAAGATAAACAGGCAAAAAGGAGAGATAGTTATCATACAATGTCCTATATAGTATACCAGCTACCAAGATATTTAGAAAGTCAGGAACTACCAAAGTTAAGCTCTTAATATATATAGGTCTAGTTTATTTCTTACCTAGCTAAACAATTAAGAAAATATGATCTTAGCCTTGTAAATTTCTACTGAGTATTATAAAAAGTTAGGAGATTGCTTCTATCTGATCTAGTGATGTCTAGAGCTCTTACTCTTTGATCTCTAAGTGGTAGCTACTCCTTTCCAATATTTTTTAGAAGTTTTCTGTTGTAATTGGATTAAGAATAGTACTTCTATTGTTCTCCTACATGTTTAGCAGTTTGAGTTAGTATTTGTTAAAGAGAACTTTGATATCTTTCCAGATTATCACATGTAAGATCATGCTATTGAACTAGTTCTAGGAATAAAGCTCAAGATGTCTAAGTTATTCTTTATAGAGTAGATTATTTATAATAAGTAGCATATAATTTTTGCCTCAGAAAACAGAAACCTATCTTATAAATAGAGAGAGATGCTATTAGAGTCAATAGAAATTGAGAAGAAGGTTGTTCATAACTAGCTTACTAATTAGATGTCTAAGTTCACAAACAGTATAATTGTTATGATACTAGTAAAGAAATAAGTTTCCTACACTCATATTAGAGTTGTGAATGATGGACTCAATTTTTACTTATTTTATTTTCTTTCTCTTTTATTTTTATTTTTTATATTTATATTTATTTTATTTTGGTTTTTATTTTTACTTTTTCATTATTTTAGACTTAGGCTAAGAGTGTGATCACCAACCTCCTCTCTCTTTAACCATCATCTTGCATAGTAGCACCTATTAGAGGTATTAGGAATAAATTTCTTTTTACTTCAGCTACTTATCCAACATAACTCTTTCTAGTGATATAAATATAGTCATTAACAATGTTGATGATCTATTCAAGAATAATTGTGACAATTTTAATGAGGTAAGAGATTGCTTGATGACTCCTAATGCACAAAGTCTCAGGACTCCATTTATATTCTCAAGTGATGAGAAATATATAGCCAGAGTTCAGCATGAAAGTAATAATATAGTAGAAGACAACTAGATCATTCCATCTAATAGCCTACTGCTAAAATACACTACTCTGAATAGCTAAGATAATCAAGTCAGCAAGACAACTGACTATACCACCAATATGAGGCAATAACATGTGGAATGCAATGCTCCTACCCTCAACAATAATATGGCCAACAACAACATGTTTAATGTACAATTGTAATACAATATCAATCAGACTCTAGACCTAGAGTCTTGGAATGGTAACTTCCAAGCTATTTCACTCTATGAATCTATAGAACACTTAGCCTCTGACATCAAAAACATCAAAAAATCTCTTGGTAGAATACAGAAATACATTCTTAGTAAGGCAATTGAAAGTGACAAGACTAACAATATCAAAGATCTCGAAAGGGTTGGTAAAGCAGCATAGAGGTTTATTTCTTTTCTTTATGAAGCTTATTGGGACAATCTCTTCATTGACGATATAAATACCTCATTTAGGAACAAAGTCAAATTAAAATTTAGTCCACAGACTACTAAAGAACTGAATAATAACAAAGAAAAAAAACATAATAAAAATCTCTTATGTTTCTACTCTTCCACCTCCTATCCCAGTGAAATCACCTAAGGAGATAAATGAGATTTCTAAATATTTTAAGAAAAACCCCTCTTCTACTCAGAAAAAATCTTATACTCAAGCATCATCTAATAGGTCTAACACAGCTAGAGAAACATTGAAGATTAAAGAAGCTTTTCCTAGTCTTCAAAACAAAAAAATCAAACTTGTTCAGAAAATTATTAGTAGTGAAGACAAACTGAAGCCTCACATTAACATGACTACAAAGAGGCCTTCACACAAACAGGTCATAGTTCCCATGAGTATTGACAACACTAACAAATTTGTCAAAGAATCCTGCGTTCACATCACTAACATTAATAGAACTCTTAAAAACATCAAGTCAGATGTAATAGCTGACTTTATTTGTGTTGAGAACAAGAGTATGATCATTTCTACCAATAAGGTAGCAAGTCTTCTAGATCTTCAATCTATCAAAAAATACATCAAAAACACACACTACATTGAAGTGGAACAAATGGAGTTTCTGAGACTCTCCCAGTCAAAATCATACCTTAAGATTATTGGTATCCTATATCTTTCTAAACAAACTAACACTCATATCACCTCTAATGATATAGAAAAAATCTTGAAAAATATCTATATCTTCAATAACATTGTTTTGGCCTCTAAACCAAGAGTTATCAAAGTGTCTCCCAAATCCAACATAGCCATTGTCTAGATCAAAATTTGGAATGCTCAAAGCAATACAAAAGCAAAAAGCCTCATCAATAGAAGGTTCAATGTTGAAAGTTTTATCATCACAATTTGTGGTGCTAATATGAACCCTGAAGTACCACAGTGTAAAAACTGTTGGAAATGAGGTTATATGTCAGGTGTGTGTAGAATCCAAGAGGTGAAATGTGTCAAATGTAACAGCCCCCACCAAACCATCTATCACTGCCAATTTGTGTGATGTTATAAAGCTAATGAGAAGACTAACCCTCCTAGGCTTGAAACCAAGCAGAGCAAACCTTGCCCTCATTCATTCAAATGTTCAAACTGCAAGGGCAAACATCAAGCAGACTCCACTGATTGTTCTTTCTGGAAACACAGGTTTAACAGAGAATGGCATACTAAAGAATATACTAAAATTCAAGAAAATCAAAAACAATCAATTTGTTCATCTGTGAACAGTAACAAGATATGATTATTAAAGACCTAAGAATCTTTTCACAGAACATTCACAAAAATAATCTCATCATGAATACCATTCTCAAACTCAAAGTGGATTTTGATATTATTTTCATTCAAGAACTGTCTTGATCAACTATTCGTTCTATATCTAGCTCTAGAAATTGTGAAGGAGAATCATTGGTAGAAGTTGTTAATCACTCTAATTAGCTAACTTTCTCTGGATCTTTGGAAACTAAAAGTAACTATCCTAGGATGGTCACTTATATCAATATCAAACTTATTGTGTTTTGTTTTGCTCTTCAAAAAGACATTATTAACTATAGAGACCTTCTTCTGATTTTGTTCTTTAACAACAATAATGTTTTCCAGCTGATAAATGTTTATTCTAATTCTTCTCATATAGCTTTGAAATATCTCAAGGATACTGAAGTTAATATTTGAAATTTTCTGATTATGACAGAAGACTTTAATATTCACGACAATTTATAGGATCCACTGTTTCCCTATTATTTCTTTATTAGTAACAATCTTCTTATTATTGTGGACTCATTTAACTTAGAACTGTTAAATCCTACTAACCAAGTACCAACTAGGTACTCAAACAATGAGCATGACTCAAATTCAATCATTGATCTCATATTCCTGTATAATGGTTTAGGCAAATTGGACAATTACTCAATTCATTCTGACTGGAGGCTCTCATCTGATCATGCTCCTCTAACTATCATCATCCCTATTGTTAAAGAATACATCGACTCAAGAAAACCCTCAATCATCAAAGATAGTAAAGAAGATTTGACATTTATCAAAGATCTCACAATATCTATTAGGAATATTAATACATCTAACATATTAGATATTACCAGTCTTGATAGAGCTGTCAATGAGTTTGCTAATATAGTAGAAAATGCTTGGGAGAAAAACTTGAAAGTTATCAACATCACAAAGCATTCTAAGAGTTAGTGGGATAAAAGCTGTAGTAGAGACTTAGAGAGTTATAGGTTGTTAAAAAGTTTAGAGGATTGGAAATAATTCTGAAGAACAGTCAGGAATATGAAATGTTAATTCTTTGACCTTAAAATCCAGGATATTTCAAACAAAAAGTGAAGCCCATGGGAGCTCATGAACTGGGTTAACAAGCACAAGTTATGTCAAGATCGCTGAAGGTGGACTTAATTTTGATTTTTTTTTTCATTTTATTTTTATTTTTATTTTTGATCTATTTTCTATTTTTAGAACTAGAGTTAGGGTTAAGTAACAAATATCACGCTGTTACATGACAGGTCACATCAGATAACACAGTCACAAGTCACATGATGCAAGGAAGGACGTAGAAGGTTCTGGAAGGATGATGTCATACAATATGTTAAACATATGTTGGCCTTATGGTATACATATGGCTGTTTAGGGTAGGATAGAAACAGCTAGCATGGACCATGAGTCCAAGGTATATAAGGTAGACTATCTTGTACAGAGTTCTCTATTGAGTTCTCTTGTGTTAACCTAATACAAGGTTCTTTCCATTGACCAACCCTAAGGTCTTTGAGTTGTAACAAGTTACTGGTAATTGAGGTGGTCAAATATAACAGTTAGCCATGCCTAGAAATAAATGATCTTTGGCATGCATTGCATTTGTTCTTCAATACAGTTCAAGATTGATGCATAGATAAAGAAATTCTTAATGAAATCACTTCATTTGTGATATCTATCTGGAATTCTTTCTTGGAAGAAGAATTCACCAGTGTAATGGTCAAGTATAATATTTTATCTACTCCTGGCCCTGACAAACTTGTATGGAGGCACCTCAAGTATATACTCAAGGACAAATCATGCTTGAAGAACATAATCAACATCACTAATACATGCTTAGAAATTGGTTATTGGCTATTCCACTTCAAAATATCAACAACCATTGTAATTCTGAAACCCAACAAAGTGTTGTATGATACCCCCAAAGTGTTCAGACCTATTATTCTTTTAAACATGTTGGGAAAACTTGTCAAAAAAGTTATCAGTGATAGACTTCAATTTCATGTGATTTCTAACAACTTCATTTACCAGAGCTAACTTGGTGGTCTCAAGTTCAAATCCACTTCTGACACTGGCATCACATTAACATACTTCATTTATATAGGGTGGGTTAGGAATCTATCAACAAGTACCCTTATCTTTGACATCTCCCAATTCTTCCCTTTGCTCAACCACTGCTTATTAACTCTCATTCTTGAAAAAGTGGGATTTGATTTAAGAGTTGTAAAATTCTTTTCAGACTATCTCATTAGTAAGAAAACACAGTATTTCTGGAACAACTTTTCATCTTCATTCTTGAACATTGATGTTGGAGTCAAACAGGGCTCAGCCCTCTCTCCTATTCTTTTGGCTTTATATCTTTCTTCTCTTCTTCATATACTAGAAAATCACTTAAAAAATCTAAAAATTCCAGTTTCCATTTTATCCTTTGTAGATAATGAACTTCTTGTCACTTAGAGCAAATCTCTTTCACTCTCCAATTCTCTACTCTTTTCTAGTTATAATATCATTTCAAATCTTCTTTTGAAATTTGGTCTTATAGTCAAACATTCAAAAACTGAAGTCTTTCATTTTTCAAGGTTGTATGGTTTCTTTAACCCCCCTCCACTCAACCTTTCTCCCATTGGCAGCCCTATAATTTACCCCAAAGAATCCTGGAAATATCTAGGTTTCATCTTCAATAGGAAACTTTCTTTCTGGCAATATATCAATTTTTATTCCAACAAGGTGATCTCAACTGTCAAGTATATGAAAATCCTTGGAAACTCAGTCAGAAGTTTGATTCCTCATCAGAAGCACCTCCTCTATAGGAGTTGTGTACTCCCAATCACTCTTTATGACTTGCAACTATAGTACTACAACAGAGCTTCTTCATCATATCCACTGAAGATGCTGGGTAAAATACAGAGAAGAGCTGCTATCTAGATACTAAGGACTTTCAAAAAATCCTCATTGCAAGGCTTATTCCCATCAACCTCCATCTCCAAAAACTCAGTGGGAGATCACAACTCAGAGCTCACTCTCTCCCAAGCAACCACATTCTTTGATCCCTTATGGAACCTAAAGCATACACATTGTGCAAGCCTCATTCATTATCTCTTGGCTTTCTTTCAAAATGCCAATGTGAGCTGATCAAAGATCCAGTTGTTAACATGGACAACTGTTTCAACAAAGTATTTCTATCTTTTGACTCTCTTAATCCCAAGTTCATGCCTGGATGTAAAGTTATTGACACTTTATCTAGTCACTTTTCATTTCATTTGTTTAGTAAATGCAATGAAGATAACCTCAAATCCAGAGTTTAACAACTTGATCATATGGCTATTGAATCTTCAAGCAACCTCTCCCATACTCTCATTATTATAGATGCTAGTGTCAAAAACAATATCATTACCTCTATCTCTCATGTTCACATTCACAGCAAACCCCTTACCAAAACTCTTTATCATGCTGTAAATGTTATGAGTACTAAAGTTGAATTATTTGCCATTAGATGTGGTATCAACCAGGCTACCAATTCTGCTGGTATTTCCAAAATCATTGTCATCACTGATTCAATTCACATTGTAAGAAAGATTTTTAATCTGTCATCTCATCCTTTCTGAAGTCATGCAGCCATTATCCTTAAAGAACTTTGAATTTTGTCTCACATCATCAGGAGAACTTGATTGAATTCTGGGAATGTCCTAGCTGATGCAACTGGTCTCTTCACAAAGTGGTTGACAAAGAGACCAAATTGTTCAACCCTATCCTGCTTTTCCCTTGCAAATCTTTATGGGATTTTAGCAAGAAGAATGAATGTGATGTTCTTGCTAATAGGTGGAAAATGACTTTTCAAGTGTTGGATCTAAAAGGAAAATATTTCCTGGATCTACTTGGTAATAATAACAACATTATTGAACTGTCTTATATTAAAGGCAGATCATGGCTCAAACATTTTGGCCACTTTAACTCATTGTGTGCAAGAGCTACAAGGGCAATTACTAATCACACTCCAATTGGTGATTACAGGCTAAGGTTTTTTCCTAGGAAGGACTTTAGTTGTCTATGCAAGTTATATCCTATCAAATTAAGAAGACACATCCTTCATGAGTGTAGAAAGTTTAATGAATATTGGAATCCAATAAGAGATTTGATAAGCCATTTCATCTTGTTCCTTGAACTCAATCCTAATGTGCTTGCTTTCGCAAATTCCATTACTTAATTAGCTCAGAGTTGATCTCTTTGCTAGTCTTAGAGTATATTTTTTTTTCTTTCTAGTTTTAGTTGTCTGTATATCTTTTCCTTTTTCCTTTTCATTTCTTTTCTCCTATATCATATTGTTTCATTTGTCTTGTATATAGTTATGAAGTAGCTACCATAGTTTGCCTGCATGCCCCATGTAATAAATTGTTGATTTAAAAAAAAAAGCCAAGGGTGTGATATGACATCACACATGACAGTCACACATATCATAGAAAAGGACATAGAAGGTTCTGAAACAGATGACATCATATAGTATGGTAATAGCATGTTGGCCTTATAGAGAGTATATAGACTTTGGGGTAGGTTAATTGTAGTATGTGCACAGACCATAGTCTGTAGTATATAAGGTAGATTAGTTTGTATATGGAACTCTATTGAGTTCTCTTGTATTACTCAATACAAGAGTTGTCTTTTGTCTTCACTCAAGAACTTAAGTCATAACAACTTACTGTCTTGTCTCATCTAACAGTTATATTCACTAACTCCTATTCTCACAATTATCCAAGTCTCAGGAGTACCAATACTATAGCAAGTAGAACAAATACAATGATGGGAGCTGATGGGAGCTGATATATAACATCATCAAATGACCTCACTCAAGAGATGACATTTTCTGAGTTGATATGCCCATCTTCTGAAATGTACCATCTCAAGTTGCAACAACAAAGGTTCTGGAACCAAAATAAGAATGATAAGGCTTTCTTTTACTGTATTGGCTGGTGCAAGCATCAACCCATTGAGGGTAGAAATCTTTGAGATCTAGCTGATTTGAAAGACAAAGCGAAGTAAATCAATCTACACACAATACCTCCTCTCGCCGAAGTCACC
>JAJOHK020001024.1:0-16668 GCA_022457215.2 Leucocoprinus gongylophorus
GAGTTAAGGTAGTAAAAGTGAACTAGATTTGTTAGAATAAGCAAGATGAAAATTAAATATTACTTTAGATGTGTGAATGAGCTCTAAGATAAGTAGCCAATCACATTCATCTTCTGTATTCTCATATTCTAACTAGACAACTTTGTATAACAGCTTATATATATATTTACAATTGATTTTTAAGTCAATTATTCAAGAGATTTCATATTTGGATTTATTATTTATTACAACAGGTGGTGAAGAGGTTCATATCAACTAAGAAAATATTAGGTATAACAAGCATGAACATGAACACATAGAAAACAGAATAGATAACATACATTAATTTTAGGAGATAGATAGTGAAAAAATGAATACAAGCTCAGTTGATGATCTCAAAGAGTTCTTGATATCTTTTTAACAGCTTTTTTGAGAGTTATAAAGTATAGAAGAACTGAACTTTAATAAATACTTATTGTTCTACCTAAAAGTTAGTATGTATTGTATCAGAGTTGAAGACAGTGAACTTTGCTTATTTTTATTTTTATTTTTATTTATTTATTTGGAACTTAAGATTAAAGTTTAGTATGACATCATATATGACTGTCACAAACTATCACAAGTTACAGTCACACAATCATGTATTACATAGAAGGTTCTAGAACAATAATATTATTTCACATGTTTATAGCATGTAGTACATATATTCTTTTAAAGTAGGTTAGATTAATATAACATAAATTATTAGTCAAGTGTATATAAGGTAGACACCTTATATACACTTTGTAACTAGAACTTTATTGAGTTCTCTTATGTAATTCTTATATAAGATTATTTTTATCTTTTAACCCTTAAATTTGAATCATAATATATTAGCCAACTATTGGTACTATTGTATAGTAGATATTTCTATTTTCAAAGTGTTTTAAAGATCATTAAGGTCTACAGTAAAGCAATGTCATATTTCAGGTATATATTAATATTTAGATGGTAGTCTTTATTTACAAAAAATAAAAAGATACTAGTAGTAGTATTAGAAGTATTGTTATAGATGAATTCTGTAAGTAGAAGAAAGTCTAACCAACTGTCTTGTTGGTAGTTGCAGTATAATATAAAGATATTATTCTAATATCTAATTAGTGTATTCTATTTAACTATCCTTTTTTAAGTAGTATCCAAAGGTAAAATATTAAGAGTAGATTCTAAGGATTGGAAGAAGTTTGAGATAAACTCAAATCTGTGGTTAGAAGTAATATTAGAATTAAAGATGATAAACTTATTTTATTTCCATTTCTTTTTCCATTTTTATTTTATTTTCCATTTATTTTTATTTTTTGGACTTAGGGTTAAGAGTTAGCATGACATCACATATTTGTCACATAACATATAACACAGTCACAAGTCATAGTTACAATAATCATATATTACAGAAGAAAATAGTATGTAGTATATATGTTTCTTTAAGGTAGGCTAAATTGGCATAGCATAGACCATTAGCCAAGTATATATAAGATAGACACTCTGTAACTAAAACTTTATTAAGTTTTCTTGTGTTAATCCAATATAAGATTCATCTTTTGTTCTTATACTTAAGCTTGAGTTGTAATAAGTAATGTAAGATAGAACCCTATATTTAGAGAAGATATAGATGGTAATTAATTTAGCTAGGTTATGTAAAGTGATAGTATCTGCCATTGGAATGAATATAGTCTGTTTAGAGAGTCAATCAATAATAACTAAAATTGTGTTAAAACTAGATAAGAAAAGAAGTTTTTTGATATAGTTTATAAATATTAAGTTTCACAGGTATTTAGAGATTAGAAGTTACTTAAGAGATCCATAAAGCTTATAACTTAGACCTCATACAAGTAATATAAGACTTATAGAAGTTCTTAATATTCATGTATATAGAAGGCTAAGTATATTTATAACAAATGAGTTTTAGTATCTTGTTTTGTCTAAAATATATTGTAAGGATGTAATCTTAGTAGTACTGGAGAATACATATGCAAAAGTTATTCACAAGCAGTATAATCTATAAGTAAAAGTTTGGATATATTTAAAGACTGGTATTCAATTGGGTTGTAGAGATAATTCCTTAAGTGTATTATTATATATGACTATAAAACAAATATTGTTATACAGACTATTAAGATCTACAATAATAGCTATATGAAGAAAAGGGAAGATGAGAATGATTTCTTAAAGAAATGTTATGAGTTGACTATGAGTAAAGATAGTATAGAAGTTGTATAGGTTGACAGAAATACAGGCAATACTTTCTTCTCTCAGATAATGTTATGATCTTAAGTCCTTAGAGTAAGACAAAAGAACAACTCTTGTATTAAGTAATACAAGAGAACTTGATAGAGATCTCTTTACAAACTAGTCTATCTTTTATACTACTACCAATAGTCTGTGCTCACTACTATATACCCTACCTGTCAAGATCATTGACAGTTGACTTTATTTTATTTTCTCTTTTCATTTTTATTTTACTTTACTTTTCTTTTTCTTTTTCTCTTTTCTATTTTTAGAACAACTCGGGTTAGGGCTTATCAGTCACGCTGTCACATCAGTCACAAATTGATGGCGTAGTCACGAGACTGATCACGAGACTTGGGAGAATGGAGTAGAAGGTACTAGAATAAAGTGATGTCATACAGCATGGACAACACATGCTGGCCTCATGTAATACTCATGGTCATTTAGGGTAGGGTGCACAGTAGTTAGTACAGACCATGGGCCATAGTATATAAGGTAGACTACTTTGTCTTAGGAACTCTATCGAGTTCTCTTGTGTTACTCAATACAAGAGTTGTCTTATTATCCCACCCTAAGGATCTTAAGTCATAACACTACCCTAAATAACCATATGTAGAACATAAGGTCAATATGTGGTATTCATGTTGTATGACATCATTTGTTCTAGAACCTTCTACTTCATTCTTCCAAGTCTCATGACTAATGTTGTGACTACATTATCAGATTGTGACTGATTACTTCTGACCTTAACCCTAGCTGTTCTAAAAATAGAAAAATAAGAAAATAAAATGAAAAATAAAATAGAGAGAAACTAAGTCTATTATTTGTAAACTTGATAAATAAAGTGTTACAACTCAAATCTTAGTATTAAGACAAAAGAAGAACCTTATATAAAATTTATATAAAAAAACTCAATAGAGTTTCTAGTATAGGATATTTACCTTATATATACTAGCTAGTGGTTTGTATAAGATTATTACTAATCTACCTTAAAGGCTATATATACTATATGAGATTAACATGCTATTAGTATATTATATGATATTATCTTTTTAAAATTTTCTATATAGTTCTATATATCATGTAAATAAAAATAAAATAAGTTTGTAGAAAGGATAAGAAAGATTTAAAAAAAAGCTAGAATAACATTGAGAAAAGCTACAGAAAGAAATAAAAAGACAAGCAGATAGGAGATAAAAAGAGATAGAGAAATAAAAGAAAGATGATAAGATAATATTAAATACAAAAAATGTAGTATTTAAGAAGAGACTAGTGAAGAAGTTAATAGAAAGATATATAATATAAGGCTATATATAGTTGAGAAGATAATATCAAAAAATATAGTGAAGATAAAGTTGTTAGTCTCTATAAGAATATATCTAGTAGTGAACATTAGTAGAATTATAAGATATAAAAAACTAGTAAAGAATATCCATTCCAGCCATATCTGCCTTAGTCCATGAAGAACACCTCTACTCTTATCTATACTCTTATCTATACTCTCTGACCTCTTCTAGTATAAATCAATCATTTCCATTTTACTTTAGACATTTTCACTAGACTTTTGCCAACTTTATGAATTTCCATCTTTGATATTCAAGAATCATTAAAAATCAGAGTAACTTGCTTAACAGTTTCTATTCCTAAATAACTACCCTAAGTAGTATACTTAGTATATAAGCTAGTAGTTTACACTATAGTCTTATTCTAAAAATTGACCAAAACTAATATTATTTTCTGGTATTGACAACCAACAATGTACCTTACTATTATCCAGTGGTCTTGTCTTTCTAGTTTTCTAAGTACTCTTCTAAAATATCCAACCAGTGTGACTTGTAGAGATACAGTGCATAAGCTGAAGCCAAAGATTGTTCTAACTCTTGCTTTTATGTTCTCAGATAATGCTTAACTCTTATTTGGACTTTTGAGATCTTTATTAGATCTTGGATAATAAAGTATAAACTATATCTAACAAGAAACCAAAACTAATTAAAGTTAATGGAGTAAAAGAATAAGAGGTTGAGAAAATTCTAAATAAAAGAAATATATAAGAGGTGATAAAGTATTTAGTGCATTAAAAGAGGTTTATAGCAGAAAATAATATATAAGAGAAAGAAGAGAATTTGGAAAATACAAAGGAAATAGTAGCTGAGTTTGAAGAAAGAATGAGTATAGAAATTAGACAATAGAAGAGAGTAGTGAAAAATAAAAATCTTGAAAAAGTATAAAAGATAAAGTTGAATTCAAATATATTATATGTCAAGTCTACCTATTCTGAAGATATGTTCTCATAACACTACTATTATTATAATATCTATAAGATAAGCCTATCTTCTATAATACTTTTAAAGGTTTAGGAGTGATTCAGAATTTTAATAATGATGACAATAATGAAAAGATGATTATTAATGATAAATAATAAAGATTGATATTGTTAAATCTAATTCTTAGATACAGAAGTATTTATACAAAATAGTAATTCTATGTGCAAGCTATTTCCATCACATGATCAAAACTCATACCTGATAGGGCTGTTATCTGTTATAGCAGATGTTAGGCTAATTTTAGAAGATAACTAATTATGTTACTATATTGATATGCTTGTATTTCTATAAATACTAATTTCCATATCATATATTATATATCATTAGAAACTATTTATAAGTGCTTTCTAATTTAAGTTCAATTGTATGAATCTATTTAGTCATTTATAAAATATTAGTCAACAAAGCTTTTACAGTTACTGATGGCCTGATATCTCAGTTATTTGTTATCACTTTTGTATATCCCATATAAATGCAGATAACTATTATTTGGAGCTTTCCAGCACAACTTAGTTTGTGAAAATCAGTCTACTGGTTATAGAGATATAAGCTGAATGAAGTTTATAACATAATAAATATACTGTAACTATGCTCTCTAACATTATTGTTTTAGTCTCTTCTCCTATATTCTAAACTTATAATATTATATTATGTGATATGTTATATGACTATTTTATATATTTTTCATTGACTAAGAAAGAAACAAAAAATAAAATTAAGAAAAATAAATAAAATATAAAATAAAATCAAAATAAAATATAAGAATTCAAGTATATCATGATATTGACAATGTTTAAGTATATAAAATACTTTACTATATTTCTTATCTTATACTATTATGTTGAAATCTATACTGATGATGTTAGCTAACCTATTATACTAAGTCTATTAGAAACTTTTTCTAGCAGTCTTATCATTTGACTACTAATTATCTATTGATTATATGATATTAAGTAAGACATTAAGCAGTACTGCTTTTTTCTCTTCTACTACTATCTAGTGTGATTAACACTTATAGAAATCATAGTGAATACATTGTATTCTTTACTTTTAGTTAACACTATTATTAGAATTGAAGACAATAGACTTGGTCTCTATTTTATTTCCTTTTATTTTTCTTAATTGAAGAGTAAAAGACAAAGAAGACAAAAGTGTGACATTGTCACAGGTCACATGAGTCACATGCTCATGTGATACAAGGAAACAATATGGAAGATTCTGGAAAAATGATATTATAACAACATATGGAATATATATTGACCTTAAGACAAACACATGATCTTTAGAATAGGCTAGGAAAGTAGTAACATGGACTATTGTAGTTTAGTATATAAGGTAAATGTTTCTATAGGAAGTTTTCTATTGAGTTCTCTTGTATTACTTGTTATAAGAGTGTATCTTTTATAAGTAAGTAAATCATAAAATCTAAACACGCAAGCTCTAAAAAAGCCTTTACTCCATATAATAATCCTACATATTAGTTCTCTTTCCCTAGTAATAGAGAGATTACTCTCAATACATCCATGATTGTGAATATATCTGTCCAATTGACTCCTCTTCTCACACTTTTTGCTCAAATAGTAGGAAATAATATTTTTATATCTCATTTTCAAATAGGAAGAAATAACATGTCTATGTCTTATGGTCAAAACATGAATATATCTAGTACTGAACCTAATTTAGAATTGATAGCAATATCTTATAGTGACAATCAGCCTATAAACCCAAAGCTGTAGAATAGTATATTTTCTCTCATTTTATTAGTTGAAGTTGACAAATTTCTGAGCAATGATGCTCAAAACATCACATGCTCACTTCTAAGAATAAGAACATTTATCAAACAGTATCTCTTTAGTAATAAACAAGTAGCAGATCTTCCAGTACTAAAAGATTATGATATAGCTATGTAGTATTTACTTAATACTATTTATGAGTCTAAATAAGATAGGCTTATTATTGACTACAAGAACTACACTCTTTGTAAATGTATAGTATTATAATTCACTACCCCAAAAACATGAAAGAACCAATAGTATCAGTTCCTAATATACTAGTACCTATTTTTATAACACTAGCTTCTATTTCTTTATCTACAACAATTCCTTTAACAATTTCTTCTTCTATCCTAATCCTATTGGATTTATCTAAGTTGAATAAAGACAAGTCAACCAACTCTATCAATAAAAAGGCCCCCAAACCTTTCAACATCAAGAAGTCATATTATTATGTCTTGAGACTTAGATTTAAAGTCAGAAGAATAAACCTTAGATTGGATTAATCACAAGAGAACTCAATGAAGTTTCTAGTACACAGTTGTCTATCTTATATACTCTACTAAATGGTCCATGCTACTACTGCATCTAGCCTACCCTAAAGACTATGTGTAAACTATAAGATTAATATACATTAAGCATCTTGTATAATATCATTATTCTAGAACATTCTTTCTATGTTCCATCATGACTATGTGATTATGTGACCATTACTATAACAGTGTTATGTGACATGTCATGTCATGCTCTACTCTAACCCTAGATAAAATAGAAATGAAAATGAAATGAAAATGGAAAAAATAAAAATAAAATAAAATTTAGTCCAACATTCACAACTCTAACACATATGCTCAGGCTTCAAGAATCAATTCATTGTCAAACATCAAAGATATTATTTGTATCAAAGATGTCTTTTCTACTTTATTAGCTAATAAGATAGTAGAGATTATCAACATCACAAACAAGAATATGAGTACAAAAAAACCCAAAATCAATATAATGATAAAAAGACCATCCAGAAAACAAATCATTATTCCAATGACTGATTTGAATGCTGAGTTTATTATTAATTCAGCTAATCAAAAAATTATTAACATCAATAGGTGTCTAAAAGAAATTAAGTCAGATATTTCAGCCAATTTTACCCAAAGAGTTAATGATGGAATCACTATCATCACCAACAAGCCTACAGCTGTATCAGACTTGAAAGTCATTGAGAAGAGCCTAAAGAGTAACAAAAAAATCAATTCAGACTCTGTTGAGAGTTCTTGTCTACCAAAGTCCAAGCCATATTTGAAAATTACTAGACTATCATATATTTTGGAATAATCAAATTCTCCTATCACTTCTGATATCATTGAGAGTGTTATTAAAGAGACACATATCTTTAACAACATTATACTAATATCAAAATCTCATATTATTAAAGCATCCCCCAAATCAGACATAGTGGTCATTTGGATTGATATCTGGAATTCACAGAATGGAACTATAGCCAAATCTATCATCAATCAACATTTTAATATTAGACAATATATTGCTACTATTCATGGTATGAACATGAACTCTAGAGTTCCACAGTGTAAGAACTGTTAGAAATGGGGCCATGCAACACTTAGTTGTTGATTTCACATGTCTAGATATATCAAATGTAATAGACCTCACAATTCCAAGCATTATAGAGAGAAGACATAGTACTGTAAAGAAAATAATAAGTTGAAACTGCTGAGGCTTGCTACAAAGGAAGGCAAGCCTTGTTCTCATATCTTCAAGTGCATTAATTGCAAAGGAGGACATCAAGCAGACAGTAATACTTGTCCTTATTAGCATAACCATTTCAACAAAGAGTGGTATAGTTAAAAACAACAGAAACTCTTATAAAAGTAGAATACAGTAATATAGCAATTCTGTTATTCTTAGATATAGTTTTTCCTTTCTCAATTTTCATGTTGTTTGTTTTTGAATGTATATAGTTACAAAGTAGCTATCACAGACTGTTCTTGCATCCTACATAGTAAATTGTTGATTTTTTAAAAAAAAAGTAAGATATCAAGTGACATGTGTGTGACAATCATGTGATCAAGTCATATGATATTATAACATGTAACTATAATGTGACATCTTTGTTATCTAGTTCTAATCTTATCCACAACTTCTGTTAAGTCTTGTTTTTTTTTTAAAATTAATAATTTATTACATGGAGTGTGAAGGCAGACCTGTTACGATCAATGCCTCTTGGAGACAGCATGGAGAAGGGCAAAAAATATGACAATACAATTGGCTGTGCCACAAGTAGTCTCAGTCAGCGCCTTATGTAGTAGGTACTACAACCTTACCTGTTGTGGCAACCACTTATCACAAAGAACAAATGATCTCACTAACGAGTAAACCTCAAAGCAGAAGTATAATGTGGGAATTCACAAGAGAACTCGACAAGGAGCCTCTTCTTAATTAGAGTCCTATTTATACAAAGAGTTCATGGTCTGTGCTACTAATAAATAACCCTGCCCTTATGTCTATGCTTCATCCTCATTCCTGCCTCATATCCTACTCAAGGCTATTATGTGTACTCCAGATGCCCTGACGTCATCTTCCAGACCTTTCCATCAAGTTCTAGGCTTATGATGTCACATCATGTGACCTGTCATGTGACTTTCTTGTCATATGCCTTCTTCATCATCCTAAAAGAAAAATAAAAATAAAAGTAAAATCAAAAGAAAAATAGATAAAAGAAAAATAGAATGTTAGGTCTAAAGCATTCCATAACATTACCTGATCCTTATTGTTTCCTCATGTTGTTTGTCTCATGGACTGCACATTGCTTTACTCTCAACTAGTATATATAGCATAGATACTATCCTGTATCCTTATACTTTACCACTTCTTATACATCCCTTAACTTCTCTCAAACCTTTGTCTAAGTGCAACCTGAGCTTTAGCTTAAGGTCGTAACAAGACTGTGGTAGTTACTTTATAATAAAAGCAAACAAACCTGGAATAAAAGAAAGCTAGAAAGAAGAAAAGGAGAAAAAGAAAAGAGACTAATTATAAAGCCCAAAAGAAAAGATAAGAGAAGAGGATAAAACTAGTTACAAGGTCTACTTATAACATTTGAAGTGGAGCAGTCTATGAAAGTGAAAGCATTTGGATTAGCTACTAAAAACATGACAAAATAACTAAGAGAGTCTCATTTAGGATTCCAGTATCCATTAAATCTTATACAATTATGAAGAATATATCTCCTTGATTTGATGGGGTAAGTTCCACATAGGTACTTAAATTCTTTATTCAGGAAAAATCTAAGTCTGTATTCACCAATCAGAGCATGGTTGATAATTGCTCTCATAGTATGTGCATATAACGAGTTTAAGTGTCTAAATAATTGGAGCCAAAGACCTCTTTTGGCATAAGAAGGTTCAATGACATTGAAGTTATCATCAAGTAGGTTGAGGAATTATCTTTCTTTGCTATCCAAAGCTTGGAAGGTCATTTTCCAAGTGTTCAGAATATTATCACATTTGATTTTCCTACTGTAATCCCATAACATTTTGCAAGAGTATATAGGCAAGAGATTGAAGGCCTTTGAATCTTTATCGACAGCTTTGTACAGATTCTAGTTGAGTTGACTAGAACACTCCCAGAATTCAATCAAATTGTTTTGGTTATTAGTAAAGAACTGATGAAGATCACTGAGTATGGCCACTGTGTGAACTTGGAAGAGATGTAATAATAAGTTGAATATTTTCTTGGCCGTATAGATAAAATTGGTGGTAATGATGATCTTGGAAACATTTTCCTTGTTAGAGGCTTGGTTGATACCACACCTGATTACAAAGAGCTCGGCTTTGGTACTCATGATAAAGGCTGCATGATAAAGAGTTTTGATTAGTGAGCTATTGGCTATGTATGTGTGCGAGATAGATATAGCAATGTCGTTCTTGATGCCAGCATCTATTACAATGATGGCTGTGGATAGTGGAGTCGACAACTCAATAACCATATTATCAAGTTGTTAAAGGCAGATTTTGTCATTTTTTTCATTATTAGATAAATTGAAAGAAAAACAATCTGAAAAATTGTCAATAATTCTAAAACCTAGAGAAAGTTCTAGATGAAGAGGAGAAAAAAAAGAAAAAATTCCATTGGACTTGTTGTCTGAGTTGACTAAGTAACCTTTGATATGAGATCTTTGACGACTAGTGAGAGAGTTGAGTGAAGCAGGATGACAATACTTGGGAGAGCCAAAAAATGATTTCATAAGTGTTCAAATGAGATAGTTGGGGGGTAAAGAAAGAGTGCATAATTGTGATCTATCCACAAGTTTTTGAAAATAGAGTTTGATAAGGATAAGATCTGCAATTGCTTCGATATCTTCTAAAGGAGATGTCTTGAAAGCTCCAGTTATCCATATGGTGGCTCTTCTTTGCATTTTACCCAGAACTTTCAGTAGGTATAATAGAGGTGTACAGTTATAAAACCACAGTTGAAAGCCATACAAAGCAATAAAGAGGACATAACATTTGTAGAGGAGGTATTTTTATGTTGGAATGATACTACACAATGAATTTTCAAAGACTTTCATACACTTGACCATAGACATTGCTCTGTTAGAGTAGAAGTCAATATGTTGGTGGAAAGAAAGCTTTCTATTGAAGATGAAACCCAAATACTTCCATGAGCTTTTGAGTGTTAGAACTGAGCCACCAATAAATGAGTCGAGGGGGGGAGTGTTGAAGAAGCCATGCAATCTGTTGAAATGAAAAACTTTAGTTTTGAAGTGTTCTACAATGAGACCGAACTTATTTAGAAGTTTGATTATTACATTATAGCTACAAAAAAGACAAGAATTGGAAATGTCAAATGATTTGTTCTGAGAAATGAAAAGGCCATCATCCATGAAAGAGATAATAGATATAGAAATGTTAAGATTTTTTAAACAGTTTTCTAAAATATAAAGAAAAGAAGGAAAATAGAGAGCTGACAAAATAGGAGAAAGAGCAGACCCTTGGCCTACTCCTATGTTTACATCAAATGTGGGAGAGGAAAAATTGTTCCAGAGGTAGTTGGTTTTTCTATTGATGAGGTAATTGGCAAAGAAGTTAATGACATGAATATCAAGACCTACTTTCTGAAGAATACAAGTGAGTAGGTGATGATTTAAGAATGGGAAAAACTAAGCAATATCAAAGACTAAGATGCTAGTTGAGATGTTCTTGACCCAACCCAACCATATAATATATGTGAGAGCCACACCTGCATTTATAGTAGACTTGAATTTCAAACCTTCTAATTGGCTTGGATAAATGAAATCATTAGCTATGACTTGGAATTGGAGCTTCTTGCCAATAACTTTTCAATTAGCTTGCCCAACATGTTGAGAAGTATAATTGGTCTGAAAGACTTGGACGAATCATATGATTGTTTGTTGGGTTTAGGTATGACTACCATTGATGACCTCTTGAAGTGAGCAGGCTAGTGATCTAAGTTGATGCAAGTGTTCACAATATTGACAATATTTATAAGGCATTCATCATGTTTGAGAATAGACTTGAGATGGTTCCATGATAGCTTATCCAGTCCTGGAGTGAACGAGTTATTGTAGTTTCTGATTACACACTTGAATTCTTCTTTGAAGAATGGTATCCAAAAGGATAGTAACTTATCACCAATCTTGTCAAGGACTTGAATGTTGATTTGTTAATGAAGAGTGGTATTGAATGTGGAGTAGAGAGCATTCCAAAGACTGTCGAGAGTAAGACACAGCTGATTATTGTACTTAATAGCCTCAATAGCAAATAGTTTGCATTTATTGACCCAGCTCATAAGTTTCCAAGGGCCTTGACTCTTGTTGGCAATTTCTTGAATCTTGGTGTCGAAGAAGACTCTTTTGGTAATTTTCACTGTTTTCTTGAAAGATTTCCAGTTCTTGAGATTTCTTGATATCTTATATTTGTCCAAGGATTGGTTGCATTCCTTGTTCCACCATTTCTTGGAGTGCTTAGTGATATTGGTTCACTTAGCATTCTTTCCCCATACTTGTTCAATTTTTGATGCAAATAGATTGACTATGTCTTCGAGCTTGTCACGATCTATCAAGTTGGAGATGTCAAGGTTTTTGATGATTGCTGTGGCCTCTTTGACAAAGGTGGCTTCCTCTTCACTATTTTTTAGTATTAAAAGTCTGGATAAAAGGATATTTTCTTCAGTAATTGGGATAAATACTGTAAGAGAAGCATAATTAGATGAAAGTTGCCAGTTAGAGTGAATCATATTCTATTTTTAGAACTAGGGTTAGGGTTAGAGTGACAATATCACGCTGTCACACAGTAGGTCACATCAGATGACATAGTCACAAGTTATATGACACATGGAAGAATATAGAAGGTTCTGGAAGGATGATATTATACAACGTGTGATACACATAGTCATTTAGGATAGGCTAGAAATAGCTTGCATGGACCATTAGATATTTGTATATAAAGTATACAATCCTATACAGAGTTCTCTATTGAGTTTTCTTGTGTTCACCTTATACAAAGTTCTTTTCATTAACCAACTCTAAGGTCTTTGAGTTGTAACAGGTTGGTCAGAAGCAATAGTTTCAAATTAAAAGAATCTGCTATAGTAATGAGATCATCGCTAATAGATAAATGATGAGAGAAAGAAGGGTCCCACAAACTATCCCTAATATTAAAATTGCTAGTCATAATAAGAAGATTGTTAATGTTCATCTCAGTATCCTTGATATACTTTAAGGCTGAATGAGAAGAGTCAGAGTAAACATTTATAATGAATGAACAAACATGATTATTGAAAAAGGAAATAAAGAGAATGTTCCTGTGATTAATAATATCATTTTGAAGAGAGAAACAAAAAAATGAAAGATGGATATTGATATAAGCCAAAACTCTTGGAGAGTATTATATGCAAGTCCACCTGTCTGGAAGTTACATCCCCAAGGTGATATTATCTCCAAATCATACAAGCCTGCCTTCCACAGTAGCCACCTTTCTCACAACATGTCTTATGGTAGTGCTGCAACCCTCCAGGTATTCTGTCTTCTACAGCAGAGATACTCCTATTCAACTCAGTCTTCCATGATGGAATTACTCCTGTTAGTGTCTCAACACTGAAACCTCTGCTTGGGATAATAGGGGTTTCACTACTGAAACTCCAAGTATCTCCTATACTTTCTGTTTGTATATAAGACTAGTAGTTATATTGTAATCGCTATTCTGATAATCGACAAAATAACTCTTATTGAACTTGATCTCCAGTATTTAACAGCAACACACTAATCAGCACTCACTCCCATCTTGGACTTCTTTCTATCATCTGAAGTTATGACTATATGGTAGACAGATGGCACAGCACATAAGCTGAAGCCAAGGTTATTCCACAAGTCTGCTCATCTCTGAGTCTATTCTGTGGACTTTCACCCCAGTGTGAACTGTGGCTGACAAAAAGTCTGACTGGTTTGAAGAGGTCTAACAAAAGAGAGCCAGTTCGGATGATGGAGTGTCCCAACTAAGACTTCTCCTTCACAACTTGTAGCACATAGAATTAAATGGATAGCAGACCATGGAGGTTCTTGGATAAAAATAATATTGAATTGTGATTGAGTCTCAAGGATGGTATTGACAATTAGTGAATTCTTTTAGATGTTCTGAGAGAAAATCCTTAGGTTGTTGTAAATCATTGTTGAAGTTCTCCATTCACAACTGAATAAGTCAATTTAGCCCTGTTTTCATGGATCTTGATGGATTTCTTTTGGTGCCACTCTTTGTTGAATCTGTATCTTCAAAACAGACATAGGTTGGAGTCGACTTGATGTTTGCCCTGATAGTTAGAGTATTTGAATGAGTGCAGACATAACTCATCTTTTTTAGTTTCTAGGCAAGGAGAATTCATCTTTGCATTGGCCTTACAGCACTAGCCAAATTCATGATGGTTTTCTAATTTGTGAGGATTATTGCATCTGACACATTTGGAACCTTGAATTCTGCATGAGAAAGTAGAGTGTTCCCATTTCCAGCAGTTTTTACATTGTGTCACTCTGGGGTTCATATTAGCTCCTCTAATTGTTGCAATATACCTTCTAATGTTGAAACAATGGTTGATGAGGCCCTTAGCTCTGCTACCACTTTGGATGTCCCAAATATCAATCCAGATGATTGACATATCAGATTTGGGTGATATTTTGATAACTTACAGTTTGAAAGCAAGAGTAGTATTGTTGAAGATTTGGTTTTGCTTTATAATGGCTTCAACATCACTGAATTTAAGATAGTCTTGAGAATTACTGTATGGAAAATACAGGATGCCTATTATTTTAAGATAAGACTTTGACTGTAAGAGGTGAGGAACTTCAACTTGGAAGGTGTCAATGTCATCTGAATTCTTGATATATTGTTCTATGATTTGCAGATCTGACTACAGAAATACCTTGTTAGTAACAACTGTGATATCTAGAAGGTCTGAATGAATAAAGTCTGCTAGAACCTCAGATTTCACATTTCTGAGAGCTCTGTTAATATTAGCAACATGGACAGAGGAGTTTTTCATAAACTTGGAGTTGTTGTTATTACTCATAAAAATAATGATATGTTTCTTTGATGGTCCTTTTATGGTCATCTGAATTCGAGGCTTCATCTTTAGAGTGCCTTTGATGATATTGTTGATTTGATCTATCTTTTTTGCACCAATAGAAGGGAACATTTCTTTGATCTTGATGACTTTAGACATGCTGATGTTTAGTTTCAAAGCTTAGGTATAGTGTTATGATCTAAAGTCCTTAGAGTTAGACAAAAGAACAACTCTTGTATATGAGTAACATAAGAGAACTTGATAGAGATCTCCTTACAAACTAATCTACCTTATATACTACTACTGATAGTCTGTGCTCACTACTGTGCACCTTACCCTAAATGACTATATGTAGAACATGAGGTCAACATGTGGTGTCCATGTTATATGACGTCATTTGTTCTAGGTCCATCTACTTCATTCTCTGTATTTTGTGACCTAACCCTAATCCTATGTTCTAAAAATAGAAAAATAAGAAAATAAAATGAAATGAAAATGAAAATGAAAATTAAAATGGAGAAAAACTAAGTCCACCATTTGTGAACTTGATATGTAGGACTTTGGAGGTTGAGTATCAGTGTTTGCTGGTTTGTTGCTCTTGAAGAATTTTGAGATCAGGTTGACCTCCTTCTGGAATTTGGCAGGAATGGGAGGCAGGATTTTTTTCTATGCTCACCGGGAATAGTTTGCTAAAGGTTTTGTTGTTTTTGGCCATTGTAGGTTTTTGGGGTGAACTTGGCCATGATTTTCCTTCTGAGCGAGGTTGAATTATTGTCTGTGTGTAGTGCATTCCAGTTAGCTTTATAAACAGTTGAAATAAAATTCCAAACTGCTTTGCTAATGCCAATAAAGTCTTCTAGATTATTTACCTTTGAAGTGTCAACCTGTTTGTTTGCAATGTACTTAGCTATGAAGTTTAGCATCTGATGCAATGTATTTGATTGATCTGTGGAGAGAAATGGGGTGAAAGCTTCCACTCCATAGTTCAGGTTCTGTAGGAGCATTGAGATTGTACAGAAGTTGGATGTTGATAACTGTGCTATTGCCATGAGGAGAACCCAAGGTAGAGTGTGCAGATTGAACATAAGGTGGACTCATGGTTGGGCATTTGGTAGTGACACATTTGTTCAATGTGTTGTTAGAGGGGTCAGCCACCATACTAATATGAATTGCTTGCTCTTGGGTGGTCTCATAGGATAACCCAAAGCCTTCACTGTCATCATTCATTTCAATATCATTGTTGTTGCACTCCATTCTCACATGGTAGTTGACCAAAGACTTGGTTGAGGACATTGAAGATGCTCTAGAAGAATGTGGTTGAGGAGAGATGGTTCTATCTTGTATCTCATTATAATTGTCAGGAATTTTTCCTGATAGAATGTCCATCCCTGTATATATCAGAGATAGTACAGTTGGTAAATTGAATGGTTGTTGAGAGTGCATAGTTGTTGAAGGAGAAAGAATGAATTTATTCCCTAAGTCTCTTATGGGCACTACCATACAAGATGGTAGTACAAGAGAAAGAAGCAGGCCATCTGCTAAGTCTTGCTAAGTCTGATATTTATGTGTTCTAGTAATTATATGATTTTTATCATTGCTATGTCCAGGGCAGATCATAACAGAAGGAGACCTAGTATGGATGGATAGCTTGAACATCAGCTCTAATTGCCCAATCAAGAAGTTACAAGAAAGCAGGCTCATTTCTAATAATCAAGAAGATTGGATCCTTAGCATATGAACTT
>JAJOHK020001025.1:0-16663 GCA_022457215.2 Leucocoprinus gongylophorus
GTGTGTTCTGATAGAGTAAGTATATTGTTTTAATACTAAAGAGAACTATAGTTGATTATTAGACTAGAAATCATGGAGTTAGACATTAAAAAAATTGATATCTTTTTGAATATTATATCAAAAGCAAGGTTAGAGTTTAACTGGAGTTGTTATTGTTAATTATCAGATTAGTAAATATAGAGTACCATGATGTCATACTACATTGCTTCTTTCCTCCTACCACCATCTTGTGTGGTTAGCGCTCATAGGAAATAGTAGCGAATTATCATCTTTCTCTACTCTGAGCAAGTTAATTATAAAACTGAAACCTACAGCTAGTGTGAAAACACCAGTAGAAATCAAGCAACTGGCAAGTTTTTTCGTGAAACCCAGGCTTCAAGTGCCTAGGGATAAATCGTTGATGGACTAGAGCGAAGACATACCTGAAGTTCAGTCTTCACCTACACCTCATGTCTCTTCTGCAAGAGAAAACGTGTTGTCACCTTGTGCTCTGTTATATAATAGGGATGTAAAAGGAAAGAGAAGGACAGATTCGATTGATTCTGGCCCTTCATTATTAAATTATGGTGGAAATTAGCCTTCAATACCGAGTTCTTGGGATAGAGCTCATTACACATTATTTATCTTCAGAACAGATGAAATATCTGAGATAGATGCCATCAATATGGCTCAGTCAATCTCAAGAATCATCGATTACATCAAGAATAATCCGGCAGATAAGAAATCACCTGCTAGGGAATTCAAACAAGTAATAAAGGGCTTTTGGAACCTCATCTCAGCCATTTACTCTTCTATCTGTTGAGGATAGTAAGAACTTTTGCACTCTTGTAGGCAAGAAAATCCTAAACAACTATGTCAAACTTGGCTTGGTGAACCAACCTAAGGCAAAGAAACTACTGTTTTCTATGCCCACCACTGCTATGAATCCAAATATTTCTGCAATACCTCCTCTCAGCAAAACAACTGGACCAAATGAGAAGAAGGCTCCAAAGCCTACAATTACAAAGAAGTCTTATACATAGGCTTCTAAAACAAATATCTTGTTGAGCATTGAAGATATTATTTGAGTGAAGAAAGCATTTCCCACTTTGTCAGCTGATGAAGTTAGAAAGATATTGAAAGCAAAGAACAGTAGTGGGGGTACAAAGAAACCCAAGATCAATATGATGACTAGAGGACAGTCAAGAAGAGAGGTCATAATCTCTATGACCAAAACTAATGCTGAGTTGATCGTCAACTCAGCCCACATTCATATTTCTAATGTCAACAAGTGTCTGAAAAATTCCAAATCAGACATTTTCGCAGATTTCATTTGATTTAACATCAATGGAATTATCATCACGACAAATAAATCTGCTAACAATCTCGACTTATCAACAATTGAGAAATACTTGAAAAATGTTCAAAATGTTAATTCAGATTCCATCGAGAGTCCTTGTCTCTCCAAGTCCAAATCATATATAAAGATTATTGGACTTCCATACTCAAGTGAATTAGAAGTCATGTCTCCTGATATTATTGAAGGTGTTTCAAAAGACTCGCATCTCTTCAAGGACACAACTTTGGCTTCAAAACCATGTGTCATCAAAGCATCACCCAAGTCAGATAAAGCAGTAGTATAGGTGGACATCTGGGATTTCCAGAGCGGTTCTTGTGCAAAGAACATTATCAATTGATGATTTAATATTGGGTGATTTATTGTGACCATTCATGGAACAAACATGAACCCAGGAGTTCCTCAGTGTAAAAACTGTTGGAAGTGGGGATATTCGACACTAAGTTGTCGCTCTCACATCTCCAGGTGCGCTAAGTGCTATGGAGCTCATGAGACCAAACACCATAGAGAGAAAGCATAGTGTTGTATGGAAAACAAGAAAGCAAATCACGTGGCTACCAATATTGGTAAGCCATGTCCTCATGTCTTCAAGTGCATGAATTGCAAGGGAGACTATCAAGTGGATAGCTATAGTTGTCCTTATTGGTGTAACCATTTCAATAAAGATTGGCATGGTAGAAAACAACAGGAACTCTTTCGAAAGTAGAGTATAGTAATGTAGCAATCCTGTTAATGTAGCTTGGTTTGTTTTTTTTTTTCTTTTTTTTCTTTTTTTTTTCTTTTCTTTTTTTCATGTTGTATGCCCATTAATATACTGTAGCTACTAAGTAGTTACCATGGCCTGCCATTGTGCCCCATGTTATAAATTGTTGATATAAAAAATGATGTCATACTATATGCTATATACATAATGGCCTTAAAATAGACACATAGTCACTTATAGTAGGCTAAAGTAGTGTACAGATCAGTAGTCTAAGATATATAAGGTAGAAAATCCTGTACTGAGCTCTTTATTGAGTTCTCTTGTGTTAACTCTAATACAAGGTTTCCTTTCTTGATTAATTCTAATGTCACTGGTTACATACTTCAGACTAGAACTGGGAATTTTAGGAGATAAACAACTGTATTATTCAATCAAATTAGAATGTATTAAGTAATACAAAAGAACTTGATAGAGTTTCAAGAACAAACTAGTCTACCTTATATATCATAGACTATAATCTGTATATATACTATAACTAATTCTATTCTAAAGTATATGTACTTGTTATAAGGCCTATATGTTATTAACTGTGAGATGTGTGACATCATGTCACACTTTTGTCTAAGTCAAAAATAAATAAAAAAGAAATCTAACAAATAAAAAAAAGAGAAATAAAATCAAGTCTATTATTTACAACTCTAATAATTATCTTCAAGAGATCTCATTCTGTTTTCTTAGGTTTTTCCTAGAAGTAAGCACTATATGTACTTTATTTGAATAATATATACTTAGGTTTCTTCTAGAGCTTGAGTGTTATAGCTCAAAGTTCTTAGAGTTGAGTTAAGAGGTAACCTTGTATTGGATAACACAAGAGAACTTGATAGAAAACTCTGTACAGGATTGTCTACCTTATATACTAGGGGCACCTGGTCCATGCTGAGTACTCCTAGCCTACCCTAAATGACCATATGTATGCCTCAAGACCAATATATGTTGCATACATTATACAATATTATTCTTCCATGCCTTTCTTCTTGTATTCGTGAGTTTAACCCTAACCCTATGTTCTAAAAATAGAAAATAGGAAAATAAATCAAAAATAAAAATAAAATAAAAAAGAAAATAGAGAAAAACTAAGTTTACTTCTCTCAATTCTAACATTGAGATACAAACTCTATATTACTAGAAGAAACAAAGTATAGTAGTATAGTATAGTGTAGACAACTGACAACTACTTACCAAATATAGTAAAATAGTGTGTAATATTACTTGAATATATATTTCTTTTTTTCTTTTTTGAATTTAGCTAAGAAATGGAATAATTACAAAGTCACAAGTTGGGTCACACCTGTTACAGTCATAGTCACATAGTCAAATAACAGTATTATAGTACACTGAAACTCTTATATTTTATTTTATTTTTAATCTATTTTTCTTGAATTGATTTTTCTTTTTTTTTCTTTCACTTTTTTGTTTCTTTTTAGGTTGATGAAGAAACATATGTCATATAACATAATATAAAGTCTAGAACATAGTTAAAGAAACTTATATAATAATATTAGAATACATGTTTATAGTATGTTATTCACATAGTATGTATACAGATAATATATACTTTAAAATAGAGTTATTTATTGGTTATATAGACCATGTAACAATAGTATATATAGTATAGAAATACATTAAGAACTATTTGTTAAGTTTTCTTGTGATTCTTATAAGACTCTTTATACTTAAGGCTACTTAGTAAGTTATTAATTGTCTTTGATTACTAGTTATCATAACAAATAATAGAACATTATATAATCTACTTAAAGATCTTAGTTATACTTTAAAGTAGACTAGTATAGATATATAGACTAACACTTAGGAGTATATAATATAGACTTATCAAAGATAGTTTATACTTTGGTAGACTTGGTTTTTATTTTATTTTATTTTATTTTCATTTTAATTTTAATTTTTAATTTTACTTTTATTTTCTTTATTTTGGACTTAGGCAAAGAAGTGTGATGTGATGTCACATGTCACATAACACAGAAAATATTATAGAAGACTTCAGAATAAATGATATTATATAGTATGGTACTAGTATATTGATAAAAAGTGTATGGACTTTAGGATAGATTGGTTATAATGTATGCATAAACCATGGGCTGCAGTATATAAGATAGATTAGTTTGTAATAGAACTCCATTGAGTTCTCTTGTATTACTCAATATAAAAATTGTCTTTTATCTTTACTTTAAGGCTTAAGTTATAATAGAAAGTTTATAGGATTAGTTGGAGTTCAATAAAGACTTATCAAAGTCTGTGGTATTATAAACTTTCCAGAATGACTTCAGCTTATATACTATATCATCTGTATATTACTTGGTTACAACTTCAGAGGTTAAAACAAAGTTTAACAGAAAGAGTACTAATAGAAGAAAGTGTATCAACTTAATGCTGGAGATTAGTATTACTTAATACATGAGTTCTGCTTCTGTCTGATTACTAGGACTTAAGTTCATAATATACTATAGCATACTTAGTTGTAATTTTAGTAGGTTAGTTTTATATTAAAGTTATAAAAGAGAGATATTCAACAAGGAGTTTTTATTGTATTTATCTTGGAAGTTTTAGAGTATAGCTCTAAGCAGAGATTTCAGTGGTAAAATACTAAAAGAAGTTGAATAGAGAAACTCTGCCATAAAAGATATTTATTAAGAGCAATTTACACTTGCCAGGATTATCTATGAGTAGTACAGAAGATAGATCAGGTTAGAAAAAGAGTTAGGAAAGTATTATATGAATAAGACAATCTTGGCTTTAATAGAAGATTGTTGTACCTAGCTGACTTTGTTATGTAATTATATTTGTTGGAAAAGGATTACAAACTTCATTTAGCTTGTATCTCCACAACTAGTAAACTAATTTTTACAAACTAAGTTATGCTGTAAAGCTCAAATGAGGGCTATTTGTACATATGCAGAATGTACAAAAGCAACAACAAATAACCAAGATATTAGATTATTAGTAACTGTAAAATCTTTATTTGTTAATATCTCATGAATGACTGGACAGATTTGCACAATCATACTTATTAAACCATTTCTAATGATATATAGTATATTCTAAAGTGATAAGTACTCATAGAGATATAAGCATATTAATGTAATAACATAATTAGTTGCCTTCTAAAATTAGCCTGACAGCTGCTATGATAGATGACAGCTTCTATCAGATACAAGTTTTGATTATATGATAGAAACAGCTTGTGTATAAACTATTACTCTTTTGTATATATACTTTTGTGTATGAAGATTAAACCTTAGACTTAACAATATTAATTATTATTATTCATTATCAATCTTTATCCTTTATCATTTATATTGATTTTAATTATCATTGTCATTATTATTGAACTTTTAAATCACTCCTAAAACCTCTAAGAGTACACTCAAGGTTCAGATATTACAAATAAGTGAGTAGTTTATTTTGTGATAAAGAGTATAGATATACTTAGCATGAGTATGGCACAAATCTAAGTTGATAATTAAACTGAAGAATGATACATAGTAGATAACATTTCTCAATATAAAAACTGATAACCTAATAATACTTTACCACTATGTATACTCTATATTGTTAGGCATTATAGAGATTATTGTTTGGAACTCTATAGAATTGATGAGGAGTGCAAGATCTGGTCCTTAGATTGATAGATAATTGGAATAGAGTATGATCTGTACTGAAAGAGTAAAAAGTGTGTGGATATCAGATAGTATATAACAATATTATAACTTAAGTCCTTAGGTTAAGATAAAATACATATTCTTGTATTAAGTAATATAAGAGAACTTGATAGAGTTCCTATTATAAACTAATTTACCTTGTATATCACAGACTGTGGCCTATATACACACTATAACTAACCTATTCTAAAGTTTATATACTCTCTATAAAGCTAATATGCTAATGCTATATTGTATAATATTATTTGTTCTAAAACATTCTATGATCTTCTCTTTGTATCACATGATCATATGACCTATGACTATCACATCATACTCCTTTGCTTAAGTTCAAAATAATAGAATAAAAACCAAAATAAAATAAAAGAGAAATAAAATAAAATAAAGTCCAATGTTCACAACTCTGATAGAAGACTGAGTTTAATAGAGCTGAGTACTTGCAGAGTTTGAAATAGAGTATAATACCACTGTAGAAAATATATTATAAAAATAAGATATTAGATATGGTTTATACCTTATTATCCAAGATTCAATAAGACATCTCAGAAGTCTGAATAAGTCATTTGTGTATTATTCAAGAACATAAAAGATGGGTTTAGAATGGCCTTTGGCTTCAGCTTATATAGTATGTCTTTACAAGTCATATGGACTACATACTTCAGAAAAGGACTTAAGAAACTTAGAGTCTTAGGGATATCAAAAAGTGGCAATGTCAGGAGTACAGTATGAAGTACATATATAGTACTAGCCAGATGTCAAAGCTAAGCTTGACATTGTGCACTTTTAGCATAACTGGTTCAGTGGCTAGTCTGTTCCTAACAGGCAAGGTATGTTGTTAACACTGGAAGAGAGTATTAGTTTTAGTTAATTTTCAGAATAAAGCTAGTATAGTGTAAAATATTGGTTTATATAATAGGTATTTTACCTAAGATAGTTATTTGGAATAGAGACTGCTAAGTAAGTTACTTTATATACTGGTAATCTTCAGATGTCAGGGATGAAAGTTTATAGATTTAGTAAAGGGCCAGTGAGGACATCTAAGAAAGAATAAAGAAAGATGATTTACACTGGAAGAGATTAGGAAGTGTGGATAAGAGAGGAAGCATTTATCTATAGGTTGGAATGGATAGTAAGAATAGGGTATAATATAAGGCTACTATGGAAGACAGACTTTTATTGGGATCATGAACAGAGTAATGTTACTACAGAGAACAAGCTTTGATTAATAGACTTAGTATATAATAAAAGTAGAAAAAGACTAAGATCTGAAAACTTAAGAGTCTGGAAAGTAGATATAAAGTTAAGAAATAATATTAAGTTAGGTAGATAATAGATATATTGCTTTTATATTACATTTTGATCTGACCATATTTGTCCAAATCTATGAATAACATCTACTAATCTATCTATACTCTTAATCTTCTTCTAGTATAGATCAATCTTTTCCATTCTATCTTATATATTTTTACTAGACTTCTAACAACTCCATAGATCTTTACTCTTACATCTTAAGACTATCCAGACTCAAGATAACAGTCTTCATTCTCTAGATAACTATCTTAGATAAAGTATTTAGTATATAAACTGGTAGTTATATTGTAAACTCTTATTCTAAAAATCAACCAAAACTAATACTCTCTTCCAGTGTTAGTAATGATATATCTTACTACTTTCTGATGTGTTGTAGTAACTACTAATTAAGATAGTTGATAGGTCACTAAGTAATTATATAACAAAAAAGTCTTGTAAAAATTATAAGAGAACTTGATAAGGAGTCTCTAATATATTTTTACACTATATGTACTATTATTACAAGTCTTACCCTAAACTATATATATATTAGGGTCAAAAACAGTGGACTTTATTTTTATTTTATTCTTTCTCATTTTTATTCTTATTTTCAGTTTATTTTCATATTTTGGACTTAGAGTTAAGAGTTAGTGTGATATCACATGTCACATAAAAGGGCATAGAAGGTTTTAGAACAATAATATTATATAGTATGTTTACTATATGTTGATCTTATAGATAATACATAATTTTGAGAATAGGTTAGATAAGGTTTTGTATAGACTAACTAGCTAGTGTGTATATTACAAAATAAACTACTCACTTATTTATGATATCTAAATCTTGAATACACTATTAAAGGTTTAGTATTATATTCCATTCTGACTACATCTGTTCCAATTTATGGATAATATCCTTTCTCTCATCTACACTTTCTAATCTTCTTTAGTGCAGATTACACCTCTCTATTCCCCCTTAGATGTTCTTGCTAGACTCTTGCTAACTTTATAGATCTCCATTTCCTAACATCCAAGGATTACTAGAAATCAAAGCAACTCACTTAACAGTCTTTATTTCAGATAACTATCCTAGATAGCATATCTAGTATATAATCTGGTAGTTCACATTGTATTAGCTATTCTAAAAATTAACTAAAATTGATATCCTCTTCCAGTATTAGAAATAACACATCTTACTACTCTCTGATAGTTCTAACCTATTAAGTTCTCCAAGTTTACTTCTAAAATATATAACTAGTATAGCTAGTAGAGGTACAGCATACAAGCTGAAGTAAAAGGTTATTTTGATTTGTCTTTTATGTTTTCAGATAACATATGAACTAGACTTCTAAGATGTCTTACCAAATCTCAGATAACAAAATTTTAACATTTAGAAGTAATTTAGAAGTTCAATAATTGTTATGATTCTAAGCCAAGCTTAGATTACAACTTAAGCAAAGACTTAAAATATTAGAATTGTGAATAATAGACTCTATTTTATTTTATTTTTTATTTAGAGATCTAGGGTTAGGGTTAGTATAATGTCATATGTTACTATTACAAATGGTCACATGACATGACTTAGTATTATATATCAGTTACTGTTACATTGTTATATAATTATATATTATGGAATATAATAAAATGTTTTAGAAAGAATAATATTACTACAATATGTTTAATACATGTTGATCTTAAAGAAAACACATAGCCCTTTAGAATAGGCTAATAGTAGTATAGTATGAACTGGTAGTTCAGTATATAATCACATTGCTATAGAAACATATCTTCAGAATGGGTGTATTTGATATATGAAAAGTTGTCTATAAATATATTACTTTTTATACTTCTATCAATTGCTAACTCCAATAAACTCTATGGTAGAATACTTTATTAACCTTGTATATATCTTTGATCTGCTTTTTTAAACTGTGGACTTTTATAATGCTTATGTAATCAGATATCTTGCATATCAAAATAGACTAGATAGTATTTAGAGTAGCTATCATCTTCAGGAACTCTATTCTATTTTTTAGAATTTCCTAGAAATAAGTTATATAGTTATTTAGCTAGTTAATATACTTAGGATTTTATAGAGCTAACTCCATCTAACTCTGTAGACTTTGCCTAGTCATCCTAACACTCCATGCTCATATACTTTTACTTTCTGTAATATCAAAGAGAGAGCATGCAATAGTGAAAAATCTATAGATAAACTACTAGTAAAAGTTGGTGAAATTAAGAAAAGCCTGTAATTTTTCAAGACAGGCTAGTCACAAACTCTAGCTATTTTTATGAGGTTTATCTTAACTTGGTCTTCAGAGATATATTAGGCACAGTTCATACTAGTAATAAGAATTAGGTAGAAAAGAGATTATGGTAAGATACAATAAATATTAGAAATAATATAAAGAAAGAAATAAACATATAAAGCTTCTAAAAAGAGCTCTCATAAATACAAAAGAATATAGTTAGGAAGAATTTTAAAAGAACTATATGAATAACATCTGCTTACAAACACTTTCTCTTACTAATACACTTCTAACAGTAAATATTATACTGTGTAACAAGATCTATTGAAAAATCTAGTGAATAGATTGCAAAACTTCTTAAGAGCCTCTAACAATACTATCTATACTAGATAATGTACCCTAAAGATATTATGATGAAAGACTTAGTGATCAGTCAACAAAAGAATCTTGTATAGGGTTTATATAAGAGAATTCAGTAGAGTTCCTAGTATAATGTATTTATCTAATAGTATGTACTATATAAAATCTAATAAATTCTAAAGACCATACATTATATATAAGATTAACATATGATAAATATATTATATAATGTCATCATTCTAGAACCTTATATGTTTTTTTATGTGACACAGTTTCACATTATATAATAGTTTGTAACAGTCACATGTGATGTCATACTAATCTTTAACTCTGTCATATACAAGTCTACTTGTCCAGAAATTATATTCCCAGAGTGATATCATCTTTAAATTACACAAGCTTACCTTTCTTACAACACATCTTACAGTGGTGCTGCAACCATCTGGGTATTCTGTCTTCTATGGCAGAGATATTTCTATTTGACTTGGTCTTTCATAATGGAGTTACTTCTGTCAGTGTCTCAACACTAAAACATCTGCTTAGGGTAATAAAGGCTTTACCACTGAAACCCTGAGCATCTCCTATAATATCCATCTATATATAAGACTAGTAGTTATACTGTAATTCACTAGTCTGATAATCAATGAAGATAATTCTTATTGAACTCGATCTCCAGTATTCAACAGTAACACACCAATCAGCACTCATTCTCATCTTGGACTTCTCTCTATCATCTAAAGTTGCAACCACATGGCAGACAGATGGCACAGCACATAAGCTGAAGCCAAGGTTGTTCTACAAGTCTACACATTTCTAAGTCCATTTTGTGGACTTCTACCTCAGTATGAACTGCACTTGACAAACTCTAAACTTAAGATAAAAAAATAAATGGAAAATAAAATAAAAATGAAATAAAAGTAAAAATAAATTAAGTTCATTATCTTTAACTCTGATAAAAGGTACCTCTCCAGTTAAACCTTACAACTAATGATACTAACTGATACTTATCTCACTAGTCTTTTCCAAACTGTTAGAACTTTCTAAAACTTGCTTAAAAGTGATAGTAGATACAAATGATGCTTACTTTTAAGACAGTTAGTAGTTATCACACCACAGCTAATCTCTCTTCTTACTCTTACATTTAGACTTCTCTTAAATTTTTCTATTAATACTCTTTCTTCACATTTACTTATTTTCTTAAATATCTATATATATTTCTCTACTATTATCTTCTCTTGTTTAAGAAGCTTTAGCTTTCCAATCTTTGTTGACTCTTCATCAATTAGTTTAAACTTTTCCTTTATTATACTTCAAAATACTTTGGTCATTTTGAACTCTTGAGTTCTATTAATGTCATATGCCAGAAGAAAATAGCAGATAATCTGCTCATGAGTAGGGAAATTCAGACAGAAGTTCTCTTTTTTTGCTCTTTTTTACTTGTAGCTTATGTATTAGTCTAAAAATGGAGAATAGACATAGTAAATAAAGATTGAAACTATAAAAACAGCTTCTAAGGTCTCAAGAGTATATAATCCTCTCTCTATTTGTAATCTGATATTAACCCAATGGTCTTTTACTGCTTGTAAGTACTAATTCCATTCCTCTTTAGTCATTTTCACTTACTATCCCTACTTGTGAGCCTATCATTGACTCCTCTAGCTTCTGATTCATTATGTTTCTATCTTATTCTGCCTTCTGAATATTCATAGTTATTGTCAGAATCTAAGATAGTAGACTTATTTCTTTACTATTCTTCTTCTCTTATTTAAGTCTTTTTTATTTTTTATTTCAACTTCTCTATTTTTTCTTTTCTTTGCTTATTGTTGGACTTAAAATAGAAATATAGTAATATTACACACAGCTATTACAGTCACATATATCACAGATCACAATCATAACACTGGATGTTATTAGAGGAGTGGTGTTATACATCACCAAGAGGTGATGACTTTATTTATATAAAACTCATAACATTTAGAATAGGCTAGATATAAGTGTATACAGACTACACTAGAGGTATATAAAGTAGATACACTTGTACTAAGAACTCACTGAGTTGTCTTGTGTTAAACAATACAAGTTTTCTCTTTTGACTATACACTTGGTCTTAAGTCATAACAGTTATGCTGATTGTGCTTTAAGATAGCCATATTTTGTAGCTAGGCTTTTGTGAGCATAGTGACATTTTATATTTCTATAGACCCTGTCTTCTTAAAATCTAGTTTGATTAATAGCTATCAAACTATCTTCTGAGTGGAAACCTACTTAAGATATTATCTAAGAGTATTAAGTTTTCTTGCTAAAGCCCTTAAATAGGTTTTAAGTGCTCAAGAATTTGATAAAAGTATGTTTTCTCACAAAAAAACATTTTCCAGTGTAATACTAGAAGATAAAAGTTCATGGGGTTGGCTTGGGAATATATAAGATGTGGAAACTTTATATGAAGTGTGTAATGATGTGAGCTCTTCAGAATGATCTTAGCTTTAGCTTATATACTACATAGTCTGTTTGTCAGTCATAATTTCAGGAAATGAGTACTAATGTAGTATGTTATCATAGAACACCAGAGATTGAGTTTAATTTGAATAATTGATTATCAGACTAGTGGATTACAGTATAACTACTAGTCATATATACAAGTAAGAAAACTAGGAAATACTCAGAGTTTCAGAATACAGCTCTGAGTGAAGGTTTCAGTATTGAGACACTGAAAGAGATTGATAGAACTCTATCATAGAAGACCAAGTTCTCAAGGGGTTTAGAATTAAATACAACATTGCTATATAAGACAGTGACAGGAATCAAGCAGAAAAGAGATTATATTAGGATGTAACAAGAACTATGTAACTAGCTCTTAACTGTATATTAAAAAATTCAAAGAGAATGATATCAATATTAGAAATTGGAAAAATAAGTCAAAACAATAATATAAAAGAATAATAGAACACATAAAGGGCTCTTGTAAATACAAAAGGATAGAGTTAAGAAGAATCTTAAAAATATACAAGTAACATCTGCTTACAAACACTTTCCCTTGCTAACACACTCTTAAACAGTGAACCTTACACTGTATAACAAGGTCCATTGAAAAATCTAGTAAATAGATGGCAAAGCTTCTTAAAAGCCTCCAACAACTATATCTATCCCAGATGATGTACTCTGAAGGCATCCCTGAAGTCAAACATTATGACTGAAGATACTAACTGAAACCTATCTTATCAGTCTTTCCCAAGCTCTTAGAACTCTCCAAAACTTGCCCAAAAGTGATAGAAGGTACTAATAATGCTTACTCAATAAAATAGCAATTAAACCACTCATGAGTGGAAAATTCAGATAGGAGTTCTCTTCCTTACTTCTCTTTACTTATAGCTTATATACTAGTCTAAAAATACAGAGAATAAATATAGAGAATAGAGACCAAAACTATAAGAAAGATTTTTGAGGTTTTATAAGTATATAGACTTCTCTTTATCTGCAACCTGACATCAGTCTAATGATTATTCTCTACTCACAAGTACCAATTCTATTTCTTCTTAGTTATCTCTACCAGTTGCCTCTACTTGCAAATCTATTCTAAACTCCTTTTGCTTCTAATCTAGCATATTTCTGTCTTATTCTACTATCCAAACATTTGCAGCTATGTAGATTGTCCTTGTGAGTGCCTGTACTTCATAGCTAGTCTTTTATGAGTACAATAGCATTTCTTATCTCCAAAAATCTTATCTTTCTAAGATCTGGTTTAATTAATGGCTACTACACTATTTTTCAAGTGAGTTTCTACTCAAGAGAAACTGAGATGTTATCTAGGAGTATCAAGCCTTCTTACTAAAGCCCTTAAATAGGTCTTAAGTGCTTAAAAATCTAATAAGAAAATATCTTCCTGCAAAAAAGCATTTTCCAGTATAATATTAGATGTAGTTCACACTTCATTATCTGAGATCTGGTAAGGCATCTTAGAAGTCCAAATATATTAATCAGCATATTATCTGAGAATACAGAAGACAGGTTAGAATAACCTTTGGCTTTAGCTTGTATGCTGTATCTTTACTACCTATACTAGTCACATATTTTAGAACAGGACTTGGGGAACCTAGTAGGTAGAAACTACTGGAGAGTAGCAAGATATGTTGTTGCCAACACTGGAAGAGAGTATTAGTTTTATTTAATTTTTAAAATAACTAATACAGTATGAACTACCAGATTATATACTAGATATACTACCTAGGGTAGTTATCTGAAATGAAGACTGTTAAGTAAGTTACCCTGCTTTTTAGTAATTCTTGGATGTTAGAGGATGGAGATTCATAGAGTTAGTAAGAGTCCAGCAAGGATATCTAAGGTAGAATAGAGATATATAATCACATATTTATATCAGAAAAGGTTAGGGAGTATAGATGAGGAAGAAACTGAGTTGGAACAGATGTGATTGGAACAGGATATAATATATAACAATTGGCTTTTGTTGGAGATTGAAGAAAACATTACTACTATAAAGGATAGTTTTTAGAATGAATAGACTTAGTATATAACAAATATAACAAGACTGAGATACTCAATCTACTATCTATCAAATTTACATTTTTCAAGATGAAGAAGCAGCTTATGCTTAGCTAAAACTTTCATAACTCTACAAACAGCTCTATGATACTTCTCCAATGTTTAAGTAAAGATCAGAATGTTATCCAAGTATACTACCATAATCTCTTCTATTATGAGATTTTTAAAAATATTATTTTGTGTAAAAAGCAATCTTCTACTTATCACTAGAATTGATACAAATATTATATTATATATGGCTTATATCTTGTTATCGGAAATCTGATAATGATTCTCTTAGAAGTTTAGTTGAGAAACTTGTGTTATTTATGTGTGTGGAATGTAGAAGTTGGAATAATCTTTGTCTTCAGCTTATATGCTGTACTTCTACTAGTTATACTAGTCATATATTTTGGAAGAGGTTCTCAAGATATTGTTGGCAAACAAGCCTACTAGAAGATGGGAGGTATATCATCACTAACACCAGAAGTTGGTAATAGTTTTAGTCAATTTTCAGAATAAGACTTTTATAGTATATCTACTAGCTTATATACTAAGTATGTGTTCTAGAGTAGTTGTCTAGAAATGGAGACTGCCAAGTGAGTTATTCTAGTTTTGGTAATCCTTGGATCTTTAGAATGGATATCTATGGGGTTGTTGAGGATCCAGCAAGGATATCCAAGGTGGTATGGAGATTATGATCTATACTAGAAGATATTAGGAAGTGTAGATAAGAAAGAAGACATTATCCATAGGTTAGGATAGATGTGGCTGGATTGGAATGTGATATATTGTTGAACTTCAACAGATATTGAGCTTGGTGAAGTAGTGGGTCTCTTGGAGTTTAGTAATTAACTCAGAGATTAATGTAAGTAAATACTTTTTCTTAATGATTATTATGTTGAGAGTTTTATAGCTTTGTACTAATGGGAGAGAGCTATTCTTTTGCTTGATAAAAAGACCAGTGCTGCTATAAAGGACTTAAAAGAGTATATTCAATCAGTATAGAGATTTTTGGCAGTGAATATATCTAGCTCTGACTATTTCATAGAAAACAAAAAGTATACTTTGAATATCTTGGGCTCAGTGTTAAAAATTAGTTCAATAGCATAGTTCTACTTGTGATAATTTAGGAGGATATCAAAATTTTCCCTTGTAAAGACTAACTCAAACCATTGAATATATAGGAGAATAACAAAGACATTATCTTTGATCTGGTCTTGGAGAGATGTTGAAAAAAAGTAGTTGTCATGTGGAAGTCAAGATCTAAAGGTTTAGAATACAACCATATCATATAGAAACAAACATCTAGCTTTTCTTAATACTGGTCAGAAATCTGTAGAGTTTGAGCTGTGTTCTTATAATCTTCTACCAGAATAAGAAAAGAGCCAAATTTACATGTATTAAGAATAGAAGAATTCTGTTCTGCTATTAGAACAACTAGGTGAAGTCTGCAGAGTTATTATTACAAAATAAACTACTTATTTATTTGTGATATCTGAATCTTAGATACACTCTCAGAGGCTTAGAAGTGATTTAGAAGTTCAATAATAATAACAGTAATGATGAAAATCAATACAGGTGTCAATGATGATAATAGATAATAATTGATAAGAAATAAATAATATTCTTAAGTCTGAGGTCTAATTCTTAGATACAGATATATATATAAGAATAATGGTCTGTATATATGATCAATACTTGTATCTGATAGAGCTGTTATCTGTTATAGCAGATGTCAGGCTAATTTTAAAATATAACTTATTATGTGACTATATTGATATACTTGTATCTCTATAAATACTGATTACTATATAATATGTCACATATTATCAGAGACTGTTTGATGAGTACTTTCTAACACAAGTTTGATTGTGTAAATTTGTCTAACCATTCCTGAGATATATATGCAAATATTTTTTATTTAAAGCTTTCCAATGAAACTTGGTTTGTGATAATTGGATTATTAGTTGTGGAGATACAAGTTAAATGAAGTTTGTAATAGTTATGTAGGGTTTACAATTTCCAGGAAATCCTAAGCTATATTATTCTTATATATTGTTCCTAACTACCAAGTATATGACTTACTTCTAGGGAATTCTAAGAGAATAAGATAAAGGTCACTAGAGGCAGCAACTACTCTAAATATTCATGAAGTCTATTCTGATTAGATAGAACATCAGTATCATATATCAATCCAAATGAATCTGATTCATCTGACTATTTCACAGATAATGCTTTCCTAATATTTAATCTGCTTAAAATATCTATAGAAGAGAGTATATTTCTTTCCAGTCTACTTATTCTCTTCTAGTATAGATCTATCTGATTCTTTTTTATGTCCAATTACTCCATAACTAATTATATGGTTTCTTATAATTTTTATAAAACTCTAGATTCTGTTTTTGAGAACTTTAATATATTCAGAGTAGCTACTTATCTTCTCTGAT
>JAJOHK020001026.1:0-16653 GCA_022457215.2 Leucocoprinus gongylophorus
CTATATTGAAACTCCGAAACACTACCTTTCAAGACACTAAATAGGGTACGCTGGATTCAGGGCATGATTCGAAAATCATGATTAGCTTATTCAACTTCACATCCTGCTTATAGAGGGCATACAGAACCAGCCTTTACACAGCTGTGAAGAGATTGTGGAAAATCATAAAACATGCCTTACTGTGTTGAATAAATGAATATTTTACTCATAACTGTGATCAGCACAGCATGAGTAGTTATTTAGTATACACAGTACTTGTTACTTATATTACTTATACTAGTTCTCTACTAATAGTTTTATTATTAAGTATCACAAATAAGATATTCACTGGTTGTGATACTTGGGCTAAATAGTGTTTCAGAGGTTCAGTATAAGGATATGATGATTGATAGATAATGAAAAGTATCAATAGGAATAATTGACATTGTTAAGTCTGAGATCTAGCCCTCAGATACAGAGGTATATATACAAAAGAGTGATGGTCCATGCGCAAGCTGTTGCCATCACATGATCAAAACTCATACCTGATGGGAGCTGTCATCTGTTATAGCAGCTGTCAGGCTAATTTTAAAAGGTAACTAATTATGTTACTACATTGATATGCTTGTATCTCTATCAATACTTATTGCTTTGAGATACATCATATATCATTGTAAATGGATTGATAAGCACTTTCCAACACAAGTTCAATTGTGCAAATCCATTCAGCTGTTCATGAGATATTAGCAGACGAAGCTTTTACAGCTACTGATGGCCTGATATCTCAGTCATTTGTTGTTACTTTTGTACATCTTGCATATGTGCGGATAGCCCTTATTTGGGGCTTTACAGCATAGCTTAGTTTGTAAAAATTGGTTCACAACCAGTGGAGATACAAGCTGAATGAAGTTTGTGATATTAAGCCAATATAATTAGTATGTAGCCCTTAGTTGTTCATATTATATATTTACATTCTGTCAGATACAGGTTACACTTGGAACTGAAAGTCTACAGAATTATGTGGAGTTTGGACCAAGTATGGAAACTTGTCTAAGAAGTGAAGAGTTATAGACTTTACAAACAACTTTGGCTTCAGCTTATATATTACACCATCTACTTTACTTTATTTCTCTAAAGTTACAACTATGTAACAAGTTCTGACAGGATAAGTATGTTATTAGAAGAACAGAATACTTAGTGTAGATAACTGACAACTATTTACTAGTAGTGTTATAACTTAAGTCTCAAAGTTAAGACAAAAGTATATTCTTGTATTAAGTAATATAAAAGAACTTAATAGAGTTTTAAGTACAAGTTAGTTTTACCTTATATACTATAAATCATAGTCTGTATACATACTATAACTAATATTCATGCACTTTTTATAAGACTAATATGTTATTGCTATACTATATAATGTTATCTGTCTTAAAATCTTCTACAATCTTCTTTGTATTATATAATTGTGTAATCTATAACTATGATATATGTGACCACCCTATGATAGGTATTATGCTTCTGTTATACTTTATAACTTGTATAACCATCATGTATAATATTATATTATACTTTTTGTTTAAGTTCAAAATAAAAAGAAGTAAAAATGAAAACCAAAAATAAAATAAAAGAGAAAGAAAGAAAATAAAAACCAAATCCAACATTTACAGCTTTAACAAGTAGTAAGTTTTGTAATAATAAGCTTAGAAGTATGAGCAATAATAAAGAATAAGATAATAGTATTATAATTTAGTATTAATCAACTTATATAAAAATTTGTATTAACTATATAATTAGTCATACTACTAATTGTAGTATAAATATATAGTAAGTAGAATACTTTGTAATACTTTCCCTTGTTTAAAACAACTAAATAAAACTTGATTAAGATTTTTAGTCAAGATATCAGTAGAATTCTTTTCTCATTAATATAATATAATTTGATTTATTTATTCTTAATTAAAATATTTAAATAATAATAGTAAATATCAATATATTTAGAGTTTTTTCTTATATAGAATTGAATTTCCAGAAAAGTAAACTAAGATTATTACTATAAAGATAAAAAGTCAAAATATTAAAACTAATCTTATTAAGAAGATTTTTTACCTAGATAAACTAACAACTATATTATAATTAAAGACTAAAAGTTAAGTCAACAAAAGAATTTTATATTAGGTTAATATAAAAAAACTTAATAGAGTTTCTTATATAAAGTGTCTATTTTATATATACTAGCTAGCTAGTCTATGTGAAATTATTACTAACTTATTTCAAAGACTATATATATTATATAAAATTAATATATTATATAATTTTAGAATTTTTTATATCTTTTTATATGATATATAATTATATGATAATGACTATGGTATATATAACCAACTTGTGACAGTTGTGACAGTTACATGTAATATCACACTATGTTTCTAACTTTTTTTTTTTTAAGTTAATAATTTATTACATAAGATGCAATAATAATCTGTACTTATAAGAGAAATTGTGTATGGAGTATCAATATTCTAATCTTTTTATATAGTTACCTAACACAAAGAACTATACATGGATAAGGGGCTCTTTCACTATACTATCTCTCTTCTACTATATTTCTAATCTTAAGTCCCAAAAAAAAAATAATAATAATAATAATAAAAACAAAGTCTATTATTTTCAATTCTGACAATTTAAAATGTTACTTTATAAGCTATAAGAATAAAGTAACCAGTCATATATTTACAAAATTCTAAATCTTATACTCAGTCTAACTTAGAGTATTATTATAATATTACAATCACAAGATCTTAGAGTAAGTCAAGTAAAAAAATCTTATATTAAGGTTAGCATAAGAAAACCTAAGAAAGTTCATAGTATAATATATCTACTACACTAGATAGTCCATCAGAATTGTGAACAATAAACTTTATTTTATTTTTATTTCAATTTCTTTTTATTTTAGTCTTTTTTTTTATTTAAAGTTAGGGTTTGGCATGATATTATTGTTACAAATGTCACAGTCACATGGTCACAATGGAAAGTGATAGAAGCTTCTAAAACAATAATGTCATACAATATATTTAATATATATTAGCCTTATAGCTTATATATAATCTTTAAAGTAGGCTAGGCATAGTAGTATAGTATAGTATATAAGGTAAAACTGTACTAGGAACTCTATCAAGTTCTCTTATAATTAATCTAATCTAAGTTTTTTTAATTCTAACTCTAAGTTCTAAAATATAACAACTATTATATTTAGTCTACTTTAAAAACTATATGTAAATCTTAAGGTTAACATATGTTCAGCATATTGTATAATGTTATTATTCTAGAAACTTCTACCACATTCTATCATGATCACATGACTATAAAACTATGACTATGTTATATGATATATGACTGGTTTGTAATACATATAGCAACTACTAGTCAATAGCATACTAAGTAGTCTTATATTACAAAAAATCTTTTAAGAAATACAAGAAAACTTAATAAGGAGTTTCTGATATATTTATATATTATATATACTACTAACACATATTCTACTCTAAATTATATATATTATCTATAAGTTTATTATACTGTTACTATAAGATAAACATACTATAGCCATATTCTTAATATTTTTGTTCTAGTTTTTTTTACCATATTTCAGATTTATAACAATATATCATGTGATATATTATGTAGTCATAGTTATATATCTCTTATTAACCAAGAAAGAAACAAAAAATAACTAAATATACTATAACATATATTACTTAAATTCTAGGACTAATATTAACTTAGTCATAGTCTACCACCAAAATAAGCTAGCTTACTTAAAGCTTTACAATAGTTTTCAGAGTTACTAGACTTTCTTTTCTTTGCTAGATAGCTTAATCTTTAAGCTATTTTATGTAAAATTTCTTATCTAGATTACCATATAAGTAAGTATTTTTTTATATCAATACTATAAATATTCTAATCTTCAAGGATAATAATAGCCAGAAACAAGTATGTCATCTTATAGTAGACAACTGGAGAGAATAATTTGTCAAAACCAATTCTTTTAACCTAAGAAAATTCTTTTTAACAAGTTGAGATCTTTATAAATATTTTTATCTTTAAGTGATTTTAGCTCTATGAAGATAGGGCTTGAAAGAAGGAAATAAGAAGAAGAAGAGCAGAGATGACAAGAAGGGGTTTAAGGATTGCCCTGGAGAAAGTCAGGAGAAGAGGACCCTATTGTTTATCTTCTATAAGAATAGTTGTTTTGTTTTTTCTTTACTTTTAATTTTTTAATTTTGTTTTGTGATCTAAATGTATGAGTAAGAAAATCAAGAAATACAATGAAAATAAGTCTGAAAGTTTTGAAAAAAAACCCTAAAAAGTGCATGGAAGCTAGGAGTTAATAAGAATAAGTGAACAGAATATACTAAGGAATTAATAAAGGAAATCACCATTGAAAGATATGCAGAGGTAGGGAACAAGTGCAATAGTATGATCAGGACAAAAGAAGTGAACCAGGCTTGCTAGAATATATGATATAGAAATCAGATACTAAGTCAAAGGCATGAGTGAGTTCCAATATAGGAATCCACTCTGATTTATCTTTAGTGTCTTCATACCCTAGCCAGATCACCTTGTACAGGAGTTTGCATACCCATTGGCAATCAATTTTAGAATCTACTATCTGAGAAATTTCATATTCAAGTTCTCTATTAATTATAACTGGAGTGGAGACTAGTTGTATTCTCTCAGAAAAAGAGTTAGATGTGAAGGATTTGAGCATGGACACATGGAAAACTGGGTGAACAGAATGCATGAACTTTAGAAAACAGAGGGTGAACAATAGATTACCAGGCTAGGCAATTGTCAAGATCATTGATGGTGGACTTTATTTTATTTTCTCTTTTCACTTTATTTTACTTTACTTTTACTTTTCTGTTTTATTTTTCTATTTTTAGAACAACTCAGGTTAGGGTTTATCAGTCACGCTGTCACATCAGTCACAAATTGATGGCATAGTCACAAGACTGATCACGGGACTTGGAAGAATGAAGTAGAAGGTTCTGGAACAAAGTGATATCATACAGCATGAACAACACATGCTGGCCTCATGTTATACTCATGGTTATTTAGGGTAGGGTATACAGTAGCTAGCATGGACCATGGGTAATAGTATATAAGGTAGACTACTTTGTATTAGGAACTCTATTGAGTTCTCTTGTGTCCCTCAATACAAGAGTTAGTTCTTTGCTTAACATATTGAGCATTGAATCATAACAGCAATGATTTTATAGGGTCTGAGGTATTTTTCAGAGAGTTTCTTTGAAGGCCAAGTAGTTCAGAAGAACTGAGCCTTGACAAAGACTTTGTCACCTACTTTGAAATCAGGAGCAGAAGAACATTATATATCAGCAGATTTCTGATAATGCTGTTAGGCTGTGGAAATTTTAGCTTTGAGAATACTCTGTAACTCATCAAGATCTATGGCAAAGTTGTAGGCTTAGAAGGAAGCAATCTCACATTTAGGGTGAACAGTGATGTTCAGATGATATCCCTTATTAGCAAAGAATGGAGAAACACTGGTAGTAGTACTCAGAGCATTATTGTAAGCAAATTCCATAAGAGGTAGAAGTTTGGACCAGTTGTCTTGCTGGTAGTTACAATATATAAAGAGGTATTACTTGAGAGTCTAATTCATACATTTGGCTTGTCCATCATCTTTGGGGTGGTAGCCTAAAGTGAAGTGAAGCTACATGCTAAGAGCAGTACCTAAGAAACAGAAGAAGTTTGACACAAACTCCAAGCCTCTGTTAGAGGTGACATGGAAAGGAATGTCATGTTTGGAGAACACATGAAGAACAAACAGATATGCTAAGTCCACAGATGTGATGGTGTTATGGGCAGGGATAAAGATTGCCTGCTTGATGAGCCAGTTGACTATGACCAAGATAGTATCAAACCCAGAGGATGATGGAAGTTTCTTGATGAAGTCTATAGACATACAAGTAACATAGGACTTGCAGAATTGTTGTACATCAGCACAAAGGCTGGGCCAGGAATATACATGGCAAACTAATTTCAGTGTCTTGTTTTGACCATAATGTCCAGTAAGAATGTGGTCATGATTATACTGGAGAACATATATATGGAGATTACCAGTAGATGGTACATAGATTCTGTTATCAAGGAGGAGAAGACTGTTCAGGTCTGTAGACTACTGGCCATCTGTAGAGATGTATTTTGATGCAATTGGGTTATTAGGGAGAGTCAAAAGAATGTCTTGATACAGAGTGTCTAGATCCACAACTGTAGCTGTGTAGAGAGAAGGAAAAAGAAGGACAGTAGCTTGTATGGAGACCACAAGTTATTCTTGAGTGAAGATGGGTTTGAAGTTGTGAGAGTTAACTGTGGTGTAGCCAGTATTCTTCTCTTTAGGATAAATATTCTACTGTCTAGTAAGAGTGCCTAGTTTGGTGCTAAAACAACCAGAATGGAATCTGATGACAAGGTTGAACTGAAAAAGATACTCAGACTACTGTGCTTGCCTTTGGGTCAATACCTTGGTAATAGAAAAATACTCAAGATTTTTATGATTTGTAATAATGTTGATGGGATAGGCCAAACCTTCCAAGTAGTGTTGCCAAATCTTGAAAGCTTGAAAGATGGCAAGCAATTTCTTGTCATGCATGTTGTAGCTTAACTTTGCTATAGTGAAAGTACAAGAGTGAAAGGCCACCAGATAAACTTCATTTTCTTCATTAACAATAGAAAGAATTGTAGTGAGAGCATAGTCCAAAGCATCAGTTTCCATAATAAGTTGAGCATCAGAAATCCAATAAGTGAGAATGAGAGCAGAGGTGAATACCTTTTTGAGAGAGTTGAAAGCATTATGACAGAAGGAGTCAAACTTCCAAGGGATGTCCTTCTAGGTGAGATATGTTAATAGAATAACAATGTCCAAGTAGTTGAAGATGAACTGGCAATAAAAGTTAGCAAAACCTAAGAAGGATTGAATATTCTTCACTTTATTAGATTCTAGCCAGTCTTGAATAATCTTTACTTTGTCATTGGACATGGTAAGACCAGAAGGAGAAAGGATATATTCCAGATACTCTACCAACTTAGAGTGAAATTCACATTTCTCTACTTTGGTATAAAGACTAGCCTTATGGAGACACTTGAGTACTTCTTTAACATGCCAATGATGTTTGGACATGTTATTCAAATAGATCATAACATAGACATCTAAAAGATTAGAGAAAATGTCATTCATGAATCACTAAAAGGCCATAGAAGCATTGGTAAGACTGAAAGGTATTACAAACCATTCAAATGATTTGTAATGTATCCTAAAAGCAGTCTTCCATTCATTACCATCAGTGATGCAAACCAAATGGTAAGTATGACAAAGATCTATCTTCAAATAAACCCAAGCTTTGCAAGGTAAGTCCAGTAAATCAGAGATGAGTGGAAGTGGATAACAATTCTTCTTAGAGATGTGGTTAAGACTGTGAAAGTCAACACAGAGGTGTAGTGAACCATCTTTCTTCTTGATGAATAAGACCAGTACACCATGTGGAGATGAGGTTGGTTGGATGAAACCTATATTAAGGTTTTTCTCAATGAATTCCTTAAGAGCTTCTTGTTTAGATGCTGAAAGAGAGTATATAGGACCAACTGGAGGTTAAGTACCTTCTTCCAGATTGATTTTTAGATCATAAGAATGATGAGGAGTGAGGACTTCAGCTTTAGTTTTGCTGAAAACATCAGTGAATTCATAATACTCAGAAGGGACATTAGAAAGATCAGAAGCTTCCACAAGTTTTGTGGAATTAGCCTAAATGTCTGAAGAACAAAGATAGAGTTCAAAATTGCTAGGACCTAGAAGTTTTGATGCATACAAAAATGCTACAGCACCAATGATAGCAATATTAGATCACTTGGAGTTAGATATGGAAGTTTCAGATACAGGTATAGAAACTGTGGAGTCCAATAATTATAGAGGAATGTCAAGAAATGACAGAGATGCTAATAGTGTATTGGCCATGATATGAGAAGAAGCAAGATTTTCCCACAAAGATGGATAGAAGTTTATCAACCCATTTACCCAGTCAATCAGTAGATTGTGTTGAGCAAGCCAGTTGTATTCAAGGACCAAAGAGCAGAAAGAATCAAGTGAAGTAATATAGAAGTCTAGATTTATACAATCACTGGTGGAAAAAATTATAGGCAAGTTGGCAATTTCAGAGATGGTGTTGTTTGATGAACCATCAAACAAGTGGAGGGCAACCCAAGGAGTTGCAGATATCTTCAAGTGGTAAGTATTCACAAATTTAGAGTCTATAAAGCAATAAGTAGACCCAGAGTCGATGAGAGCTTGGAATGAGATTTTATTAAGGTGATCCTAACTAAGGATTAAGAGAGAGGTAAGGAAAACAAAGAGTGAATAAGGATTAGAAAGAGTGAATGCATTGAGTTGGATAGGACTTGTTACTGCATAGGGAAGTTTAACATAGTCCTCAGTCTGTGCAGAGTCCTGGAGGTCACTCTCTATTTTTCCAAAGATTTCTCTAAAGTAGCTACTGGAGGATCAGCAGTTGCTAAAGTACTACAGCTCTTAGGAGCAACCATGGTCTGCTTCTTAGAACAAAAGTCTAGCTTGTGGTCTCCTATATCATAATAGAGGCACAGATTGTTTTCAAGACACTTTTTGTACTCATCACTAGTCAACTTGCTGTTGCTGGCCAGCTTAAAAGAGAAGTCCACCCATAGAGAATTGGGTTGTTTCTTAGGAGCAGAGAATGGAGATGATTTTGAGAAGAAAGTCTTGGTAAATGAGGCTGCTAGAGATGAGTTTGCTTTATTCTGGAAGATTGTGGCAGGACCAGAGGTGGAAGCTTTTTCTTGCTTCTAAGAGTGAGACTCAAGGACCTCTTTCTCCACCTATCTTGCATAGTGGTGTTTATGGTTACATTTCCAGTAGTGGTAATTAATAGCTATTGCCAAAGTATACATGTTTTGGAACAAGGTGGATTTTCCTTGCTCCCAAGTAGAAATAAGATCCTGGATCCGATTGGGAAGCCCTTAGTAATAGCAATGGCAGAGCACACTATTTCTCCAATCTAGTTGAGAGGTATAGTATATAAAGTCTACATTATAAGTGAAAATTTTGTTATTAGGCTTCATATGGAGATTATCTAGCATGTTGGCCACTTCACCAATGGGGTCTGAGAGACTAAAGTATTGATATAACTCATTAACAAACAGGTTCCAGTCAAAGAGCCAGTCTTGCAGGATGTCCTAGTTTTCCTAGTTAAGGCTTATCTCAAACTAGTCCTAGACTACTCCAGTGAGATAAGTTATTGTAAAGTTTATTTTTGCAATGTCCACATCAAATTGTGCTGGATTAGCATGGAAATATAAGTAACACTGGAACAAGAAATTATTGAACTTGTTAGGCTCAGTGCCATTAAAGGTGTCAGAGATGCAGGTTTTAGTTCCCTGTTGTTATGAACTAAAGTTCTTAGGGTTGGACAATAGAACAACTCTTGTATTGAGTAACACAAGAGAACTCAATAGAGATCTCTTTACAAACTAGTCTACCTTTTATACTACTACCAATAGTCCATGCTTACTACTGTACACCCTACCCTAAATGATCATATATAGAACATGAGGCCAATATGTGGTATTCATGTTGTATAACGTCATCTGTTCTAGATCCTTTTACTTTGTTCTCTGTGTCTTGTGACATAATCCTAACCCTATGTTCTCAAAATAGAAAAATAAGAAAATAAAATGAAAAGAAAATGAAAATGGAAAATGAAATAAAGAGAAACTAAGTCCACTATTTGTAAAGTTGATACCTGTGAGTTAGTATTAGGTCCAGGAGTCTGGTTAGTATTAAGTATGTTAGCAAGTTGACCAAGTACATTGGCCAACTTTTCATTAGTATTATTGCTCTAACAGGGTTTTGACTGTGAGTAAGTAGAAGAAGTAGGTTTATTAGTTATTAAATTAATAATAGAATTAGTAGTAGGAGCATCCTCTCAGTTAGGATCACTATTTATAGGGATAATACTTGGTCTAAGAACAGGCAAAGCTGTCTAGCCAGGTTGAATGGTGCTAGATAGAGACTTAGGAAATGAGTAGTCTCTTTAGTGAATTTGTCTGGAGCATTGTGGAGTATTTGGCAAATAAGCCAAATGGTCACTAAAATGTGAGATAGTATTGAAGGGTGTCCCAAGCAGTGGGACCAGAGTTGAAGTTGAGGAATTACAATGAGAGAAAGCCATTTTAAACTTTGAAGTGCAAAATGTAAAGTTATTTTACAAATAAGACTGCAATAGAGGATTTAGTAGATGGAACTACCCAAAAGCAATAGCAGACTTGGGAGTTTGATAATACTGTCAGGCACAGTTCACACTGGAGGTGAACTCAGAGATGTGTAGACTTATGAAATAACCTTGACTTTAGCTTATGTACTGTACTATCTATCTGCTGCATGGTTGCAATTTCAGAAAATAGGAAGAAGTCTGAAATGGAAGTAAGTCACCATTGAATACTGGGAATTGAGTTCAATAAGAGTTTATTTTTGTTGATTATTACACTAGCAAATTACAGTATAGCTACTAGTCTTATATACTGATACCTACTATAGAAGATGCTTGGGGTTTCAGTGGTATAACCTCTATTGCTCTAAGCAGAGGTTTTAGTGTTGAGACACTAACAGGAGTATGACTCTTGTTATGGGACGCTTGAACACTAACAATTTTTATTTTTCTTTTAGATGGTAAAGAGGCATGTGACACTATGTTCATATGACAGGTCACATGATGTGACATCATAGGCCTAGAACATGGTGGAAGAATCTGGAAGATGACATTAGGGCACATGTATACAACATGGTGGCCTTGAGTAGGAAATGAGGCAGACATGAGGTTATAGCATGGACTATGTGTACTTTGTATATATAGGACTCTAATTTAGCAGAGACTCCTTGTTAAGTTCTCTTGTAATTTTCCCCACTTGATTGCCTACTGAGAGCTTTACTCACTTGTGTAGCTATTGGACTTCATATCTAGTGGTTGCCACAATAACTCTGCTATGGAAAGCCAAGTTGAATAGGAGTATCTCTGTCATAAAAGATGGAATATCCAGATAATTGTATTACTGCCATAAGGCATGTTATGAGTAAGGTAAGCTTTATTTGTTGACAATGAATATACTGTGGAGATATGTTTTCTGGATGAGTGGACTTGGCATATAATATGCTATTATTACTCTAGTCTCTTGTTTTTTCTGCTTGGTGTGTATTGCTACTCTTTTTTATCTTAGTTATTTTTCTTTTTTCTTCTTTGTTACTTAAAAGAACTCTTATTCTGTAACTACTGCTTGTCAGAGTTGAAGACAGTGAACTCTAACTATTTCTCTTTTTCTTTTTTATTTCTATTTTCTTTTATTTTATTTTATATTTTAAGAACTTAGGGTTAGGGTTAGTATGGTGTTATCCTGTCACACATTAGTTATATGTTACATGATGCTGTCACAGTCACAGTCACATGATCATATGTCACATTAGAAGGACATAGAAGGTTCTAGAAGGATGATGTTATATAGTATGTATAACACATATTAACCTTAAGGTGAACATATGGCTGTTTAGGATAGGCTAGAAGTAGAGTAGTATAGACCATGGGGTTTCAGTATAAGGTAGACAATCCTGTACAGAGCTCTCTTGTATTAACCCAATACAAGATTTATTTACTTATCCCACTTTAAGAATTTGAGTTTGTAACACTACTCTTATAGGTATTGCTATTATTATTGTTGCTGAGAGTTCTTTTTCTACTAAAGTGGTCTATTCCTATGTGGAACATCAGAGTAGTAGATAGTATTGGTAGTATTAGTTCATCTAGAAAATTCTATTTGAATAATAGAACATACAATATCTTAAGTAAAATTAGAGATAAAATAGATATATAAGAAGAAAGAAGAGAGGCAGAAATGAAATCTCATGAGTGAGAGATTACAAATAAGTAAGTTAGTACTCTTAGGATAGAAGAGATATTGCAATTAATCCTATAGAATCTTATATGGAGAGAATCAAGCTCAGTAATTTGGGAAGCATGATCTCAATTACTGGAGATTTAGAATGTGATTATTCTTTAGTAGTTGTTAAAAACCAATACTGGACTAGGCATCTTATAAGAGTCTATAAGTGATTTTAAAAAGCCTCAACCTTAGGCTGGCCATACATTAACAGATTATCTGATAAGATAGAATTAAGAATAGCCAAAGTTTAAAAGCTTAAAGTTTCTTTTAGCTGTCTTATATATATTAGTGGTTTAAGAGAGTACTGAAGTACTTAGCATATTCTTAGCAGTGTAAATAGCATCAGAGTAGGTAATAAGAGTGAGAGTTGATTTAACATGGATTTTCCAGAAAGAGTAGTTAGCAGAACTAATAAGTTTGGGAAGTGTAGTAATAAATTTGGCTATTATTATTAATGAAGATAATCAGTGTGAATTAGAGAGTAAATATAGCTAGTATTAGATATAGTTTATATCTTATTATCCAAAACATAGTAAGATATCTCAGAAATTTTGATAAGTAACTTATGTGTTATTTAAGAATGTGAAAGACAAGTTGAAATAACCTTTGGCTTTAGCTTGTATACTATATCTCTACTAGTCATACTGACTGTATATTTTGGAATAAGACTTAAAGACTTTAGTAGATATAAAACTACTAGAAGATAGTAAAGTATGTTATTACTAACATCAGAAGTGGATGTTAGTTTTGGTCAATTTTAAAAATAACTACTACAGTATAAACTACCAGATTATATATTAGATATGCTATCTAGGATAGTTACCTAGAATAGAGGCTGTTAAGCATGTTATCTATCACAAACTTCATTCAGCTTGTATTCCCACAACTAGTGGACTAATTTTTACAAACTAGGTTGTGCTGGAAAGCTTCAAATGAGGACTATTTGCATATATACAGGATGTATAAAAGCAACAACAAATGACTGAGATACCAGGCCATCAGTAGCTGTAAAATCTTTGTTTGCTAATATCTCATGAACGGCTAAACAAATCCACACAATTGAACTTGCATTAGAAAGTGCTCATTAATCTGTTTACAACAATATATGATGCATCTCAAAGCAATAAGTATTGGTAGAGATACAAACATATTAATATAGTGATATAATTAGTTATCTTCTAAAATTAGCCTAACAGCTTCCATCAGATATAAGTTTTGATCATGTGATGGTAATAGCTTGCACATGAACTATTACTCTTTTGTATATATATTTCTGTGTCTGAGGATTAGATCTTAGACTTGATAACATCAATTTACATCAATTATTCTTACTAATACTACTTATTACCTATTATTATTATCTCCTTATACTGAACCTCTGAAACACCACTAAGTTTAAGTATTACAACTAGTAAGTAGCTTATTTGTGATATAGTCCATTAATTTTCACAAACTAAGTTGTACTAGAAAGCCCCAAATGATAGCTATCTGCACATATATAGGATATACAAAAGTAACAACAAATAACTGAGATATTAGGCTATTAGTAACTACAAAAGCTTTGTTGGCTAATATCTTATGAATAGCTAGACAGATATATATGATTGAACCTGTAGTTGGAAAGTGCTCATCAAATAGTTTTTAATAATATATGATATATTATATAGAGATTAGTATTCATAAAGATACAAGCATATCAATATAGTGATATAATTAGTTATCTTTTAAAATTAGCCTAATATCTGCTATAACAGATGATAGCTCTACTAGGTATGAGTTTTGATTATGTAATGAAAACAGTTTGCACACAAACTATTACTATTTTGTATAAATACTTTTGTATCTAAGAATTAGACTTCAGGCTTAATAATATTAATATTTATTATTTATCAATGACATCTGTATTGATCTTAATTATCATTGTTATCATTATTGAACTTCTAAATCACTCCTAAATCTCTGAGAGTACACCCAAGATTCAAATATCACAAACAAGTGAGTAATTTATTTTGTGATATTATTTTAATCCTAGTAATTCCCAGATATTAAGAAGAAGAGGTCCATGGAGTTAATAAAAGCCAACAAGAATATCTGAGATGAAGTAGAGATATATAATCTGTACTGGAAAAAGATAAAAAGTATAGATGATGGAGCATAAGTTATCTATGGATTGGGAAGGATGTGGATAGAATATAGAATATAATAGCTAACTAGAGCACAAATGTTCAATCTAACCAGTAATAATATTATATCCTATTCTGACCACATTTGTTCTAACACAGATAACTCTTTTTTTTTATCTGCACTTCTTAACCTTTTTTGGTATAGATTATACATTTTTAGTTTACTTTAGATGTCTTTACTAGATTTTTGTTAATTATAGACTTTATTCCCTAACATCTGAAAATTACCAGTATCCAAAGTAACTCACTTAGCAGTTTACATTCCAGATAGCTACTCTAGATATACTAACTAGTATATAATCTAGTAGTTTATACTGTATTAGCTTATTCTGAAAATTAACCAACACTAACATTCAAATCTTTAGTATTGGCAATGATATACCTTACTATCTTCTAGTAGTTTTCCATCTGCTAAGTCTTCAAATTCTGTTCTAAAATATGTAATTAGTATGACTAGTAAAAGCATAGTATATAAGCTAAAGCCAAAGGTCATTCTAATTCATCTTTTATATTCTCAGATAATATATATGTTACTTATCCAGACTTCTAAGATATCTTACTAGATCTTGGATAATAAGATATAAACTGTATTCAACAGATAAGCTATTAGTATACATAGGGTACAAGAAAATCTAGTAAGTATGAAGCAATTTGAGATTAACTTAATCTACAACAGTATTAAATTTTAAAACAATGAGCTTGGTTTATTTTATTTTATATTATAATAAGGTATAGTAGCTATCATAAGTTAGTTACACATATTACTATCATTGTCATATGATTATATATCATATAAAAGAATATAGAAGTTTTTGGAATGATGATATTATACTATATGTCAATAACATATAATATATATAGCTTTTAGGATAGGTTAGATTTAATCTAGCATATACATATATAAGATAAACAACTTTGTACTAAAAATGTCAAGATCAAAGAAGATGGATTTGATTTATTTTTCTATTTTCTATTTTTAGAACAACTAGGGTTAGAGTTGATTGGTCATGCTGTCACATCAGTCACATGATAGCATAGTCACAAGACAGATCATGAGACTTGGGAGAATTTAGTAGAAGATTCAAGAACAGATAACATCATACAATATGGATACCATATGTTGGCCTCATGGACTACATATGGTTGTTAAGGGTAGGGTGCACAGTAATTAGCATGGACCATCTGTAGGACTATATAAGGTAGACTAGTTTGTAGAAGAGTTCTCTATCGAGTTCTCTTGTATTTCTCTAATACAAAAGTAGTTCTTATTTCCAACCCTAAGAAATAAGTTCATAATAAGAAACTCTATTGAGTTCTTTTATATAAATCTTATACAAAGTTCTTCTTTTGACTTAGTTTTAAGTTTTAAATCATAAAAAACAGGTTTAGGAGTAACAAGGTATCTGTTATGACTTAAAGCTCAAAGTGTTAAGCAGTAAGACAACTCTTGTATTGAGTAACACAAGAGAACTCAATAGAGTTCCTAGTACAAAGTAGTCTACCTTATATACTATTACTCATGGTCTGTGCTTACTACTGTGCACCCTACCCTAATGACCATGTGTATGACATGAGACTAACATGTGTTGTCCATGCTGTATGATGTCACTTCATTCCAGAACCTTCTACTCCATTCTCCCAAGTCCTGTGATCAGTCTTATGACTATGCCATCAACTTGTGACTGATGTGACAGCGTGACTGATAAACCCTAACCCGAGTTGTTCTAAAAATAGAAAATAAAAGAATAGAAAAAGAAAAAGAAAATAAAATGAAAAGCAAAAAATAAAATTTAAGTCCACCGTCAATGATCTTGACAGTATCAGCTCACTAATAAAGTTGGTTAAGCTCTTCTTATTGATAGAAAGCAGTCTAAAAAAGTACTACCTTAAGATCAAGATAACTAAAGTTTATAATCTGTTAGAAGAATAAAATGTATAATATTATGATTCAAGTCTTAAAGTTAAGATAAAAGCATACTCTTATATTAAGTAATACAAGAGAACTTGATCAAGTTCTCATTACAAACTAATTTATCTTATATACTACAGACTGTGGTTTATAGATATATTATAACTAACCTACTCTAAAGTTTATATACTTTCTATAAAGCTGATATACTATTGCCATACTATATAATATTATTTATTCTAGAATTTTCTATGATCTTCTTTATATTACATAATTGTGTAACTATCATACATAATGTCACATCATACTCCTTTGTCTAAGTTCAAAATAATAAAAAGAAAAGAAAAGAAAAATAGAAAAAAAGAGAATAGAATAAAGTTAAGTCTATTGTTTACAACTCTAACACACAGCAGCATAGTATAGTGTGGACAACTGATAACTACTTATTAATAGTAAGTTTTATAGTAGTGAGCTTAGAAATAATAAAGAACAAGATAATAGTATTGATTAATCTATATGAAAATTTATATTGACTATCTAATT
>JAJOHK020001027.1:0-16630 GCA_022457215.2 Leucocoprinus gongylophorus
ATTGCAATGTCAACAGTGAGTGGAGCATAGTCTAATGAAAGTCTCCATTCTGGGTAGACCACATATGATTATCAAATTCTGATGAGTTTGGTTCAAGGAACATGAGGTTGATAACTAAGTCTGAGTTGCTCTGGTTGTCTGAATACCTAGTAGAGACTTGGTTAGTAGATTTGGACACATATAAATTCATAGAGTCTGCAATATTGGTAAGAAGATTACAATAGATAGAATGATATAGAAAAGAAGAGTTCCAATTATTGTCTCTAATGTTAAAATTCCTTGCCACAACTAGAATGTTATTGATATTTGCTTCAGTATTCTTTAGATACTTCAAAGCTGTTTGAGATGAGTCAGAGTAAATATTAACCAAAAAGTAAATATAATTACTGTTCAATAAAGAGATACAAGAAATGTCTCTATAATTAAAAATGTCTTTTCATAGAGAGAAACAAAGTTGTGAAAGCCTAATGTTTATGTATAATATGACTCTAAGAAAGTTATGATTGCTTGAGACATTTCTAGAAAAGGTAATCCAATTAGAATAATTTGGTACTCTTACCAATTTTTCTCCTTCCTTATTTGACAAACTTGGAATAGATTAAATATAAGACCATGGCAATTCTTGGATGAAAATTATGTCAAATTCTTTTTGTGCTTTTAAAATAGTGTTAGTAAGCAATTTGTTCTTATAAACATTTTGTGAAAAGATTTTGATGTTTTTGATAATCATGCTTGAACACTGCTCATGATTGAGTGAGTTAATTGTCTTCTAATATCTTGAAGTTCTTAATAGATTAATCTTGAAGTTTGCCTTACAGCACCAAGCAAATTGATGATAGTGTTGAATCTTGTGTAGTCCATTGCATTTGATGCACTTTGACCCTTGAGCTCTGCATGAAAAAGTTGTGTGTTTCCATTTCCAGCAGTTCTTGCATTAGAGGATTTCTAGGTTTATGTTTGCATATTGAATGGTAACATTGTGGTTTTATATATTGAAATATCTGTTAATAAGTTTTTTAGCCTTACTGCCACTTTGGACATTCTATATGTCCAACCAAATGATTGCCATATTGTCAAAACTAAAAGTAGTAGACTTAACTTTTTTTTATTTCTCTTTCTCATTTTTTATTCTTTTGATTTCTTTTCCATTTTCTATTTTTGGAACTAGGATTAGGGATAAATGGATGAGATTATGTGGTCACAAATCATATGATTTATGGAAGGACATAGGAGGTTCTGGAAGGATGAGGTCATACTATATGTGTAATATATGTGGACCTTAAGGCTAACAAATGGCCATTTAAGGTAGGACAGAAGTAGCTAGCACAGACTATGTGGATTTAGTATATAAGGCAGACTATCTTGTACAGAGTTCTCCATCAAGTTCTCTTGTTTTAACCCAATACAAGGTTTATTTGCTTGTCCAACTCTAAGGACTTGAGTTTGTAATACATATCTGATTTAGGTAACACTTTGATAATTCAGAGTTTTGAAGTGATTGCAATGTTGTTCAAAATATGGTTATTTTTAATAATTGTTTCAACTATATCTAATGAAATAGAGATGTTAGTGTTTTCAAAAAAGTAGGGAATACTTATAATTTTCAAATAGAATTTTGATTATGGTAGATGAGAAGTATTAACTTTCTCTGAGTTAATATAGTTGGCATTTTGATGTATTTCTTAATTGTTTGAAGATCAAGAGATGAAATAACTTTGTTAGTCACAATGGTGATATCTGCTTGGTCCATGCAAATAAAGTCTACCATGACTTCTGATTTAATATTTTTCAGAGCTCTGTTAAGGTTAGTAATATAAGAACTGGATGACTTCATGAATTTTGCTTTATTATCATTGTTTATAAGAGTAATGACTTGTTTCTTAGAGGGATCTTTTGTTGTTATATTTAGTTTAGTCTTGGACTTACTATCACTATTGATGATTTTGTAAATGTTTTCAATTTTATTTGTCTATAGTTTTGGAAATTTTTTCTTGATTTTCAAAATTTTGCTAGTCTTAGGTGACAATGCTTGTACATATAATTTCCTGGTATCCTTCTTCTCTGTTAGTTTAATACCTTTCTTAAAAAACTTGAATATCTCCATGACCTTCTTAGAAGTTTTTATAGAGATTGGTGGTGTTAACTTCATGAAACTTGCAGGCTTATCAGTTAATTTGTCACTTTTGGAAGTAGTTCTAGTTTTTTGTATTTTTGGGGTGAATTTAGATACAACCTGTTGTTTTAAAGTCTTGTTCTCTTTGTCAGTGACAAGTGAGTTCCAGTCTGATTCATAAATTGTAGAAATAAAATTCCAGACTGCTTTACCTATACTACTGAGATCTAGTATATTGTTTGCTTTGTTATATTCAATATTCTTGTTCTTGATATGTTTAGTTATTCAACATAATAACTCTTTAATACTCTTAGAATTAGAAGAAAGATGTTCTAGCATACCATGTAAAGAAATAGGATGAAAGTTACTATTCTAAGAATCTTGCTCTGTTGCCTGATTGATACCATATGGTAACTAGATGTTAAAAATCTCCTATAGAGAACATGTGTTATTATTATTATTAGTAATACCTGTACCTCATAGATTAAGTGTGCTGTTGAGAGCTGGTACCTCATTGTGTACATGTTGTACTCCTTTCTAAGGGCTATTGTTAGTTGCCTATCTGACCATCTTACCTTTCTGTTTGTTGCCCAAGGTATAGGAAAGTTCAAAACTTTCAACCAGCTCCTATTTGTCTTTATTTGGGAGGTTATTCTGTATTTCTATTCTCTTATGGTATAGAATTAATGATATGGCTAAATGAGTTGATAACTCTCTGGAGCTGATTTGGCTAGAGAAAACAGACCTTTCTCTGATTATGTTGATATTAACATCTATATCTATGTTGGATAGTAATTAAGCTATTGGGTTAGATTGTAAAGTAGTAAAATAAGTGAAAAACAATATATTTACTAATTCTCTTATAAGTGCTACTATACAAGATGGTGGTAAGAGAGAAAGAATCAATGATCACACCTTTTACTGAAGTCTAAGAATAAAAAAAAAAGAAAACCAAAATTAAAATAAATAGAAAATAAAAATAAAAGAGAAAGAAAATGATAAGAATCAAGTCTATTGTTTACAACTCTGATACCTTTGTTGTTAAAGTATAAAATCATTCTTCTGTACTAGTTGCTTTTTCAGTAAGATTTCTTTTAAAATATTTCAGAGGTTCTACTTTTAGCTGATTCTTTTGCTTTAATTTCTTCTTTGTAGCCTTGAATATTCACTGTATGCTTTCTACAATAGCTTCTTTCTAGTCTTCATTCAAGGCTTTCTAGCAACTTCTAATAGTATATCTACATGATAGTATAAACATAGTTGAAAGAAAGATAATGATGACTTGAGTAGATATCATTTTGGAGAGCTGGAGGTGTTGGTACATACAGTGTCAGAGAATTTGAGTTAGTTCTAATCTTATGTTACAAAACTCTCATAAACTAGTATTTGGAAAAGTAAGGTTTATCAGTGATTAAACTAAGACTATGGAAGTATCCTTGTAACTAATATACTATCTACTAGACCTATATGACCTATATTATAAAGCCCTTTCTGCTAGAATGTATACAAGTTGTAATAGAAAGACTTAAGTTTACGACATAAAGAAGTATACTTCTAATTACACAAGAGTATTATTCTATTACAATATAGAAGATAGAATACTAAAACAAAGACCACAAAGAAAAGACAAAACTTCTATACTTGCAGAGAACATGATGTTGGTCATATTTTACTTGACAGTAGTAGGGTCTGGAACAACATTGGTAGACTTGTGAACACTAATGCTCTTACTAGTAAGAATGGCCTAGTCTATATGAAAGCTGCTTGAAAGAACAGATAAGCCTAGAGTTTATAGGAACCTTGTCACTAATAGAAATAGAGATGATATCATCTGGAACAAGCTTGGAGACATATATATATGAGGTCTGAAAAAGACTAATTATGAATAATATGGACCAAACTCAGGCCTGTATCTTACTATCAAATAAGGTAGTACTCAATAATATACTTATATCTTTTTTATCAGCTCTATACTATAGGTCCATTATAATTCATATATACAAGGGAATGAAAAGAGTCTTTAAGAATCTGTATAGAGTAGAATATTCTTTTTAGGACAAATAGTATACATCTCTATCAGTAATCAGTATCTGAGATAGTCAGTAGATAGTATAAGGTAGAGTGTTATGAAGCTCCTATAGACCTGTGGTTTGAAAAGCAAGGTTTATTAGTAGCTAGACTGAGACTAAGAAACCATACATATAATTACTACTCTAAGTCTCATATAATTCATAATGTGACATATACTCTTCTGCTCATACTGATGGAATTATAACATTGCTCCTCTACTAAGGTTGTGTCTCTACAAATTTAATATATGATTTCCCAGGTATGTAAGTTGTAAGAACTCTTAATGTGTCCAGGTAGTCTTTGTGAAAATCCTAACATAGCTGTAAGATCCTCTTGATAATCTTGTGTCTATTCTCCTAGGTTGATTCTTTAAATAGTTATTCCTACCATTTGACAAGATACTATAGATTGTCTCCTCTTCTCCTGAAGTTTAAAATTTTTTTCAACTTCTTGTATAGCTCCCTCTCAACTTGGGGCAATGACTGTTAGTAAGGACTTCTGTTGCTGTACAAAGATTAGATAATAGTAAGGCTTCAATTTTAACTCATTGATGATTAGATGTAGGTTTTTTTATATCTTGGAGATTTTAAGCTTATATACCAAAGATCTAACCTTCTTGATTACAGAAAATAGGCTTATTCTTTTAAAGACTAGTTTCTTGGCTAGTCAATTGGAATTGATATTTGAGCCCTCTACTTATATTAGATCTTTTTGTATACTTAATGGTCTTTTCCTACTTCTTATCTGTCTTTTTCTTTATTACTTTATTTGTTTTTTTAGGGCCCTTTCAACTTTCTCTACTGCTTTTCTTATCTTTTGTATGAATTTATCTACTTTTAAGACTCTCCTTGTTAATTTCTCTTTCTCTCTATAGATGTTTAGATGCCTTTCTAGATTTATAAAGAATAGGATATTTCCTGTACTTGAATATTGCCTGTTATTATGAGTAAACTTGGCTATAAGAAGCTATTTGGCTTAGTTATCTTATCAATAGCTAATGTATAATTGGAAGTATTATTCTATTTCCTAATTAACTCTCTCTATTTGACTATCTGTTTGGAAGTAATAGACCATCAAGGGGTTTTGTTTAATCTCTAACTGGTTGCAAAGTTCAAGACAAACTGGGATCTTCTATTGCTTATAACCTTTTGAAGGAGTCCAGTATCCTTGAATACTCATTTCTATAAATTCTTGGCAACTCCTTTTGAATTTATATTTATTATTATTGGAATATAGCATGTTATTTTTGAGAATGCAATTGGGTGGAAGAGCCTAATACCTAGAAAATCTTGAGTTTATTGTTTGAGAAATTACTAAACTACACACTCATCTCTAGAAAATTCTATAAAAACAAAATAGAAATTTTTAAAGGTGATGATTACTCTATATAATAATAGGTCTATTCTAATATGTCAGAATTCTGATTACATAAACAAGGAATGATGATTCTTAAGTAATCAGAAACAGTTCAGAATAGAGAAACTGAAATGAAAGAGAGCTAGAATGCTTAGCAGATATTTATAGAGTATGGAAAAGCAGATAAGCAGATATATGGATGATATTAAAAGACTTTGGAAGACTACAGAGTATTATGGAAAATCAGGTGTAATAATATATCTAGATAGTTGGAAGTATTAGTATACAATCTGAAGAGGTCCAGAGCATAGGAAATCAGATAAGCAGATGAGTGTGGATGTGGGAAAGGGTTATAGATCATGAATTAGCCAAAAATCATAGAAGAGAAAGAGTTTGGAAGAGCTAGTCCTCTTATACTGCTCATTACTACTAATACTCTGTTACATTCTTTTGAAATTGGTAAGAGTCCTACAATATCTAGGCTGATAATATCCCATAGATATTAGGAAACTTTATTTGGATATAAAAGGTTTCATTTTCTTTGTCAGTCTGTTTTGGTAATCTGGTATTATTCATATCTAAGTACATACTTTTTGATATTAGCAAGTATATAGGACAACTAGTAGCTCCTTATAATAAGTTTGTAAGTTTTGGTGTACTCTGGATAACCTGCCAGCTCATAATTATAATAGTATCAGATTATTTATTCTCAAAAAGTAGCAGAATCTAACATATATGCTCATTTTCTCCAAAAAATCACCTTTCTTTCTTTCTTGTTTTCCACTATTCCTTTTATTATTTATTTATTTATCTCCTCTTTCAATCTTAAGAATCTCAAGTACTTTGACTTTGAGGAGTATCTACCCATTATTGTCTTCTTTCTCTTAATCATAGTCTAGTTGTATTGATAGAGTATTTGTCTTCTTTATAGTAGATCCTAGCTTGTGGGTTAGCTTGAAGTTATAATCTTGAATCTCTGAGAGCCATCATATCTGTTGTCAATTTAGCTTCTGAGGTTTCTTGAAATATTCAAGATTTTTATGGTCTGTCCAAATTTCAAATTTGGAATCTATCAAATAGTATTGTCATAGCTTGAGGCCTGTCATAATTGCTAATAGTTCTCAGTCATAGATTTCATAGTTCCTTTCTATCTCATTAAGAGCTTGAGACATCAATGTAATCAGCCACAAGGAGTTATTGGTTTGTTGTTGAGATAGTACTTCACTAATAGCATATTCTGAGATATTAATCTCATTTGAAACTTATGTTTGTTATCTAGAACTGCTAACACTGGGGCTGTTGTCATTCTCTTCTTTAGCTTCTCAAACACTTCTTGCTCCTGTATACCCCATCTTCACTCTCTTTTCCTAGTTAGTTTTGTAAGAGGTTTTGTGATATAAGCAAATCCTTTGATAAAATATCTGTAAAAGTTACAAAATCCTAAAAATTATCAAACTTCTTGTTTATTCTAAGGTTCTGGACATTCAGTTACTTCTTTTATCTTGGTTAAGTTGACTTCAACACTATTCCTGGAAATGATGACATCTAGGTAGTCAATCTTTGTCTTGTAAAACTGACACTTTTTAGACTGTAATATCAATTTGTTCCTTTTTAATATGGCAAGTATGCAATCAACAATGTTGTGGTATGTTTCAATAGTCTTGGTAAAGATCAGAATGTTGTTCATAAAAACAATAACCTTTTCTGTGTTTATGAGTTCTTGTAGTATAGAATCCATTATCAACTGAAAGGTTGCTAATAAGTTGTATAATTTAAAGTATATCACCAGGGGTTCAAATAACCTCTATTTATTCTGAAAGCTGCCTTACATTCATCATCCTCTCTTCTAATTCTCACATTGTGGTATCCCTATTGAATATTAAGTTTGATAAAGTAGTTGGCTCCTTTTATTTTATTGACTAATTTCTGAATTAGAGGTAAGGAATATTTGTTCTTGATTGTAACTTCATTTAGTCATCAGTAGTCTTGTACTAGTCTTAAAGAACCATCTTTCTTCTTAACAAAGAAAAAGAGTACTACACATGGAGATTTTGAAGGTTATATTCTTTCTATTTTCAGATGTTCTTCAAGAAACTTATTGAGTTCTTGCTGTTCCTTCACTGATAAGGAATAAGCCTTGTAGTCTCTTAGTAAGGCTTCTAGAATGATTTCAATGGCATAATCCCAAGATTTTCATAGTGGAATTTTATTAAATATTCTTTTGTCAAAGATAGTATTATAATATTTTCAATACTCTCCAGGTATTCTCCTTTTGAACTCTGTTTCTTCTTGTTGTTCTTTGTCTGTATCATTAGTGGTATTTTGTCTTGTTATTACTACTTTCTCTTCTCATCTGATTACCTTTTTCTCTAGATCTACAAATAGTATTCTACCCAATCTATCATTGAAAGTTTCTTTTATCTCCTCTGATTCTTCTACAATGGGTATAACATCTTACTAGCAGTTTGCTCTAGTCAATAATAAGGTTATGCTTCTGGTACTAGTCATATTCCAGGAATAAATTTGCCTTTTTTAGTCTTGTCACTGCCAAGTAAATTTGTTTGAAGTAGTTTGTCAGGAGTATAGTATGAAGTACATATATAGTACCAGCTAGATGTCAAAGCTAAGCTTGACATTGTACACTTTTAGTATAACTGGTTCAGTGGCTGGTCTATTTCTAATATAGTTTCTAATATTGAGTTTTATTTTAACAAAGTTAGTAATTATTCCTGCTTTGTTCTGGATATCATCTGTATTATAGCATATGATGGAGCTTTTATACTTCTAGGTATTGATTTTTTCTTTCTTAACAAACATTCAGCTAATACAAGAGTTTGTACATCTAAGTTAACTAGTACTATTATGCCAAATTGTTCTATTGTATTTGTGATTGAAAGTCGAGCTTTAATGTCTAGCTGTTGGCTTCTTGTTTCTGTAGTCTTGAGGGCCAAGACTACTTTCTAGTCTGTAAACTGGTTCAGCTCCCAAATTCTTACTATTGAACACTTGTTTCTACATGATTAGTAAGCCTAAGTTCTCAGAATTCCTACTTGTTATAACTCGGAAAAGTGTGGACAGACATTTAGGGTTAGGGTTAGGACCTATAGTTAATTATTAGTCTACGGCTAGAGAGAGATATGAGCATGTAACCTAGAAGTCATGTGATATAGGCTAGAGTAGTCTAGAGCAGTCTGGAAGGACTTAGGGTCTAAAAGGATTGGGAAGAGTCTAGAGTAGGAGTTAAGGTTAGAGATGATGTTAAGGGACAACAGTTCCTCATAGTGTACATATGGTGCACACATATACAGTGGAGATTAAGGAGTATGATGTTAGGGCACATATATACAGCATAGTAGCCTTATAGTGGATGAGTAATAGGACATGAGGTAGAAGCATGGACTTTAGGGTAGGAGTAGCATAGTCATAGCATGGACCAAGACAATAAGTATATAAGTAGGGATAGATCTTGTAAAGAGTTCTCCATTGAGTTCTCTTGTGTAAACCCTATACAAGGTTCTTCTCCCAAACCAACACTAAGGTTTCTGAGTTGTAACACTACTACTTCCTTGCTCTCTTGCCTAATCCTTTTTGCTATCTATTCTACTGAGTAATCTTTAGTTCTTTTAAACTTCCTTACCCTCAAGTAGATTAGGCTTTCATTATAAACAAACTTGATAATGTATAGCTTCAAGTTTTTGATTATTACCAATAGGTGGATATCTTTTTCTAGTAGTTCATAAAATCTCTCTCTTATTACTTGGAAGATCTGGGGTGGGTCTAGGCTTTCTTTTTATAAAAACCTCTTCAAGAACCAATTATGGTTCTTGCTTCCTGTTAGTCCCTTTGTAGTTAGTCTCTTCTGTCTTTTGTCCTGTGACTTTTAGTATGCTCTGATAGCCTATCCCTATAGAAATAAAAGAGTAGTTAAAAGAAATGTAATGATAATCTGGGTTGGAATCATAGTGGTAGTAGGATCAATTGAGATAGGATATTGACACATGTGTCATTAGAAGTGTTTGTCAGTCTCAGTCTTATGTTAGGAAGCTCCTACAAACCAGTGGTTGGAAAAACAAGATTTATTAGTAGCCAGACTGAGACTAAGAAGTCATATACATGATTACTACTCTAAGTCTTATGTGACTTGTGATGTGATGTACACTCTTCTGCTCATACTAATGGAATCATAACATGGAGTAAGAAGAATATCTACTAGCACTTACCAAGATATTATAAGTTCAGAGTACAAGGCAGAGAGTGAGGCTAGCACCTAAGATAGCATCACCAAGACAAAGGCTCTAGATCAAGCTGTAATTCTTGACAAGCTCACCTCATCTCCATAAGTCTATATAGCTTCCAAACTACACCAGCATCCAGTATCATAAACTTTCAGAGCACCACATATGTTCCTTTGATAGCTTGACCATAAAATTTCACCATGAAATTTTACCTATACATCTACCATCACCACACCATTGTTATTCCATTCCAGTTTAGGGTTTAAACTGTGTAGCATTTATTGTAAAACAAGATCACATAACAGTACTTTTTAAAGTTTAATGTCCACCATCTGCACCATCTGCATATTGTTAGTTTCCATCTGCTACTACTATGTCTTCCAGTCATGTCTGTTGTCTATTCATCAACTCTGCAAAAAAACCTGTTTTAACAGTCTTTTGTGCAGATGTTGGCAAAAAAGTTTTGGATCTTAAAGATAATGCCTTGCATAAGAATCCCCAAGGAGTCGGCCCCAGTGACCTCAGAGTATGGAGATGCAAGAACTGGAATACTGTTTTCAGTAATTCAAACCTAGAAGTGCTAGAAGATAAAATTAGGGAAATATTTGAGAGCCAAGAAGTTAAAGCACTTAGTTCAGAGCAAATAGCAACAGATTTACAGCTCTCAGAGCAAGAGTACATCCTTTTGGAGATACAAGGTATGTTGTATACTACTGCTCCCTATGTGATTCTCAAGTAACTTATCTGCTACAGACCCACTGAAGAAGCACAAGCATGAACACAGTATGTTATTGCATGTGATTACATTGCCTCATCTCTTACAATTGGCTAGTTAACATTCATAAACAGCTAAAGAAGGCAAAACTGGTCAAAACTGCACCTTCCAAGATATCTTCACTCATAGCATACAAGTCATTGCAAGGAGACAGTTGTCAGAAGTTATTGGATGATTGCCCATTCCCTGACAAGGATATTCCTTCTGTTGTTCTACTCTACCATGGTTTTGGTCTCTTTTACGACATCTTCCATGGTCAGGCCAATATCTCACACCTCAAAAAAGTAGACAAGCCTTGACTTACATGGAAGGTTGACCTGTTCTTACAGCTAATGGGTTCATACTATGTAGACAAAGATGCTGGGAGGAACAATGGACTAAAAATTATCCACAACATTTTGATGTCACATTCAGATGCAGGAAATATTCCACCACTGGCTGCTACATCCATCTTTAGCTACAGATCAGATGGCCATATGATGGGCCTTCACAGTGGTACAGTTTGTGTAACAGAATCCAAGAATGAAATACATGGTATCTCATCAATACCACACATTGAGGCTACTGCATATGTTGCACAGATGCACAGGACTGTAATCCCTGCTGTGTTCTGAGACTAGAGGGTCCCATGTCTTGGAATAACTATTGTTGGTGAGTCGGCCTAGCTAGGTTTCACAATATATTAAGGCAGACTTGATTTAGGTTGTCATGTGACATTCTATGCCATTGTTGCTATTCAACACCAATATTGGGTTATCTCTCTTACTCAGGCACTTTTGTGTCTTCCGGATACAAGCTATGGTGATGATTAAAAAAACATACATGCAGCATTTATGGCAGCATTGGTCCTTTTAGGTTGTATTCTAGAAGACAGCACTAAATATGCAGTGTGTCCCCTACCTGAGATTCCACCTGGACACTACAAATATCCCCCGATTAGCAGATTGTCTCATTTTTCCAAGTTGGAGGACATCAGGTCCCAGGAATTTGTCGATTTTGAGATCAGAGATTTTTACCCAGCCAGAAAGTCTTATCATTGGTTGTACATCGCCATAACAGGTGAAGGGAAGGAAATTCTTGTCAAGTTTATGCCTCATTACTCAATTGCTCTGTATGAGTTTTGTATGGCATGCTAGAAATCACCTCAAATCCTTGGTTTCGACCAACTTCCTGGTGGTTGGTATTGTGTAGTAATAGAATACTATTCATCAGCTGTTCCCCTTCTTCATGCGACATGCCTTGGAACTTGTGGACACAAATGGATAGCAGAATTACAAGATCTCGTCAAGTCTTTCCATACTGAAAATTTCATTCATGGAGACTTACGAGACTCAAACATCATTTGTGACAGTGCTCAGTTTTTCTTAATTGACTTCAACTGGGGTGAAAAGCTAGGAGAGTCATGTTATCCTATAAAATTCTATGAACTCAATCCAGAGCTTGTACAAGGGCAATCCAGTAGCAATGCACTGATCACTGCTGAGGATAATGACTGAGTCTTGAAGACTACCATAAACAAGGTCAAAGACCATTTGTTGACCCCTGGAATTGAGTGCAGAAATATACTATCCTAAAATAGATTTAGATTTAGATAGTTTAAATTGTTCAATTTGAATGATAGTATACTTGGTAGATGAGACAAGTATTGAGAAGATCTGTAATAAATCATGATGTCATGTAGACATCATAAGTAACAGTAATTCAACCACCAATTGTTATGGTATGCTTGGATACTAACATTTTTCTTTTTCTTTTATCTATTTTTCTTGATTTTATATTTCTTTTCTTTTAATTTTCTTTTTCTTTTGATGATGAAGAGGCACATGACTGTGGTCACATGACATATCACATGATATGAGGTCATAGGCCTAGAGCAGACTAGAATAGACTAGATGGATGATGTCAAGGAGCATGTGTACAGCATGTCTATCTCATAGTATACACATGGTGTACTCATGGATAATGTATGAACTTTAGGGTAGGGTAAGTATTAAGTAGCATGGACCATATGTAAATTATATAAATAGAGTAGCAATACAGCAGGAACTCCTTGTCAAGTTTTCTTGTGATCCTCACATTGATAGCTTACTAAGAGTTTACTGCCTTGTGTAATTATTGAACATCATGTCTAGTGGTTGCCACAACACCAACTAATGAATGGTACAGCACTTAGTATTGAGCTCTCTACCTCCAGTAGTTTTGAATATCTTGTTATAAAACTAAATGAGTAGAAATACAGAGGTTATTGTCTAATTATAGTAACATATTGTTATGTTTAGTTCACATCTCAAGTAAAAGTCCATAGTAGTTATGTAGAAGAGGATGGATGAGGTGCAAAAAGACTTATCCAGAGAATGATATAACTGGATATAGATAACAACCTTGGCTTTAACTTGTATATCATATCATGTAGTTATAATCTTAGAGTAGAAAGAGAAGTGGATGAGATTAAAGAAGTTGCTCTAGTTTGGAATGTGTCACTAAGTCAATTCAATGGTTAGACTACCCTAAATCCAGTATATTGTTAGAAACAGATCACATTCAATAGATAAAGTTATCAGGAATACAGTATAAAGTATATATATAGCATCAGCTAGATGTCAAAGCTAAGCTTGATATTGTACACTTTTAGCATAACTGGTCCAGTAGCTGGTCTGTTCCTAACAAAAGTTTACAGATGTCACATGAAAGAGTTAGATCAAGTGGAGAATTTATTCAAAAGAGAATTGATTTTATCTAAGTTATAGTATATGAGACAGATGACAATCTTGGCTTCAGCTATCATGTGTTGTGCCCAACTATCTATTATGTAGTTGTAACTTGAGATGAGAGAATAAGAGAGATTTGGGTAGTTATTATAACTTAAGATTTTAAGTAAGAACAAAAGATAACTCTTATATTGAGTAACATAAGAGAACTCAATAAAGTTCTAAGTACAAGCTAGTCTACTTTATATACTACAGACTGTGGTCTATATGCATACTATATCTAACCTACTCTAAAGCTTATATACTTTCTATAAGATCAATATGTTGTTATTATATTATATAATATCACCTATTCCAGAACCTTTTATATTCTTTTCTATGTTATATAATTGTGCAACCTGTTACTATGACTTATGTGACTGTCACATATGATATCACATCACATTCTTTGTCTGAATTCAAAATAATAAAAATGAAAATGAAACTCAAAATAAAATAAAATAAAATAAAAATAAAACTAAGTCTACTATTCATAACTCTAATAGTAGTGAAGTTTGAATAAAAAGTGGAGTATGTTACTTAATTCAAGCTACTGTCAAGACAACTAGATAAATTTTATAGAGTATATGAAGTTTACAATCTAAGTTTATAATTTCTAGAGAAATTCTAAGAGAATAGAATGAAGTTTTCTAAAGATAACAACTACTTTAAATACCTAAAGTCTATACCAATCAAGCAAAACATTAGGTAGAATATTGCTCACCTAACTATAAAATTGCTACAACTTAAGTCTTAAAGTATTAAGATAAAATATAAATCTTATATTGGGTTAATACAAGAAAACTCAATAAAGTTTCTAGTACAAAGTATCTACCTTATATATATTAGGCTAATAGTCTGTACTATACTAGACCTAATCTATTCTAAAGAATATGTATTAGCTATAAGGTTAATATATAGTAAATATATTATATAACTATTATATGCCAAGTCTATTCATTTGAAAGATACATCCCCATGGTGATACTGCCTCTCAATATCTATAACAGCCATCTTTTTTGCAATATGTCACTATGATAGTAATATAACAATCTGCTAGATATCTAGTCTTCTATAACTCTTATCCAACTTGGTCTTTCATGGTAGAGTCCTCTTACCTTACTCCTGTTAGTGTCTTATTACTAAAACCTAGAGTATTTTCTATATTATCTACTTGTATATAAGACTAGTAGCTACACTGTAATTCACTAGTCTGATCATTAACAAAGATAAACTCTTATTGAACTCAATCTCTGGTATTAAATAGCAACATACCAATTAGCACTTACTCTCATCTTAAACTTTATCTAAAGTTGCAATCATATAGTAAATAGGTAGCACAGTATATAAGCTAAAGTCAAGGTTATTCCACAAGTTCACATTACCAAGCACAGAGTTTACATACTCCACATATCTCCAAGCCAACTTATGAACTTTTATTTTCTGATGTAAACTATATCTGATAATAACATTATCATTTTAGAATATTTTATATTCTTTTGTCTAATATATAACTATGTGACAGTTTGTCACAGTCATATATAATGTCACACAAATTCTTAACTCTAAATTGAAAATAAGAAAATAAATAAAAATAAAAATAAATAGAGTCTACTATCCTTAACTCTAACATTATCTTTTCTTCAAGGTTTCTTCTCTGAAGAAACTAACTTTTATTTTTGCCAGTTTCTTTCTAACTTTCTTAAATATTCTTTTTCAAACTTTCTATTATTTTATTTATACAATATTTTTGCTATATACTTCCTTAGTAACTTTTCTCTTCTAAAGTCTTATTCTTTTACTTAATCCAATTTTTCTTGCTTCCTCACTTCTATACTAAGCCTCCTCTCAAATTCTGCTACTATTTTCTTTATATTTTCTAAGTCCTCTTCTCTTTCTCATATATTATATCCTGCTATAAACCTCTTGCATTATACTAAATACTTTACAACTTCTCTTATTTTTCTTTTATTTAAAATTTTTTCTATCTTCTATTCTTTGACTTTATCTATCTCTACTAGTTTTACTTCTTTTATTTTCTGTCCTTCCACTTGTTCTCTATATCTTACTACTTAACTAATGTTTATAACTGGATGAATTCTTATTAAAGTTAGCAGTTGTAATTTGACTATATTAATAGATACTATCTTATCAATAATATATGGACCAATATATTAATCTATTAATTTCTTTGCCAGCTGCTTTTTGGCTTCTCTTCTTCCCTTATCTGCTTGTTATTTTATTTCTTTCTATGTTTTTCTTAACATTGTCCTCACTTTCTCTTATACTTTCTTTATTCTTTTTGTAAACTCTGTTATTTTTTTTACTTTTACTTTTTTCCTAATATCAGCTTCCATTCTTAACTCTCTTTTTGTCAGAATTGCAAATAATAGACTTTATTTTATTTTATTTTCTATTTTGAAACTAAAGATTAAGATTAACATGACATTATATATTACTGTTACAAATTGTCACACATCAGTCACAGTCACACAGTCATACAATCATGCATCACAAGAGAATATAGTAGAAGCTTCTAAAAGAAAATAATATCACTATAATATATTTAATATATATTAATCTCAAAGATAATGCATGATTCTTTAGAGTAGGCTAATAAAACTGTAGCACAAATAGTATATATAAGATAGACAGTTTTGTACTAGGAACTCTATCAAGTTTTCTTATATTAGTTTAATACAAGCTTATCTTAACTCTTTAAGGTTTGAATTATAATACTTTTATAATTCACCATAAACAAAGATACTTTAGTTGCTGAGGGCATTTTGTTATTGTTCTGATTCTTGGTTCATATATTCAGTTTGCCCATCTACTTGTAAATGAAATGATGTTGACAGTTTTGTTTCAATACCTACATTTTATTCAACTTCTTTATCAAATTTACTGCAACTTGTGGTCTTCTATCCAAAATTATATTATTAGACAACTTATACAACTTTCATATATTATCTCTGAGCAACCTTGCCAATCCCTCTACTGATATTTCTTCAGTTGTTGTTACAAAATATGCTATCTTGAACAATATATCACATACTACTAAAATAACATCTTTCCTACCTACTAATAGCAACATTGTGATAAAGTCTACTATTAAATATATCCATGGTCTTTCTGGTACTTCATTCATTATCAACTTCTCTACTAGTGTTTCTGTCTGATTCTTTATTTTCTGACACATATTGTATCCATTCACATATTTTTCTATATCTTTTGTTAATTCTAGCCACTAGTAATTCCTTATAACCAACTCAATTGTCTTCCATATTTATTCTTAACTTTTCTTACTTTAACACCAAATCTCCTTCTACCTACT
>JAJOHK020001028.1:0-16628 GCA_022457215.2 Leucocoprinus gongylophorus
ACGTATCACCTTTTGTGGACGTGTTCTGTACTTTTTCATCTATCAGCCTTGTGCTACAGACTCCCTTGTAGTCTGTCTACGCAAAGGAACGACAGTTTGTTCTTACAACAGCTGTCTAGAGTAGAACGTCCTTCTTAGGACAAAATTGTATACAGTTCCTTTAAAACAGTAGTTAGTAAAAAGAGTAGTCAGTAGACGGTGTAGGTGGGACAAGAAGAAGGCCCACCATCACCTACAGAGATTTCAAGTTTGGAGTACGAGTCAGAAGCCGAGTCCAGCACAGGATTGGTCCTTTCAACTCATCAGTCACAATCCACCCCACCACCCCATACTTCATCATCATCATCACCATCACCATCACCACCATACGATATGAGTCAACCCGACTACCCTACCATTATTAGGCAGCTACAGGAGCAGGTGGCTGCCCTAACAGCACAGTTGGGACAGCAACAAGGAGGAGGAGAAAGGAGGATAGCAGAGGAAACTGAAGTGGCTAAGCCACAAATTTTTGATGGAACCCCATTGAAGGTATCCGGGTTTGTGGGAGCATGTAGGATTTATATCAAGACGAGGTTAAGAGAAGTATCGGTAGGAGCACAAATCAACTGGGTCCTCTCCTTCATACAGGGAGGATCAGCAGACATTTGAAAGGAAAACGTGTTGGAGGAGTTGGAGACAGGAGAAATAGAATTCGAAAGCATAGGGGAATTTTTAGCAGAAATAAAAAGAGAGTTCGGGGGAGGAGATGAAGAATTGGTAAAAGTAGCAGAGTTGAAGAAGATTGAACAAGGAGGAAGAACAATGGAGGAATTCGTGTAGGACTTTAAGAGGATGGCAAGAGGGAGTGGGTACGAGGGAAGGCCGTTGGTGGAAGAATTCAAGAGGGGAATAAATGGGGGAATAAGGAGGAAGTTGATGGAGGCGGAAAACCCACCGGCCTCCATCGAGCAGTGGTACAGGAGGGCAACGGCCCTGGACAGAAATTGGAGAGAGAGTAGAAAGGAAGAGGAGAGGTTGAGGGGAAGGAAAGAAACAACGGGAGATGCTCCGAAGCAGGAGCAAAAACTGAATATGCTACGACCCTTAGTGTGGCAGAGGAGGCAACAGCCCCCTCAACAGGCGACAATTGGGCCTGTTCCGATGGAAGGAGTGGAGAGGACAAACGCAGCCATGGTAACCCCTCAACAGAGGGTAGGGTTTCCTCAGAGGAATCCATATGCCATGGATGTAGACAGGAGGGATAATAAAACGTGCTTTGCTTGTGGAGGTTTTGGACATATGGCGAGATTTTGTAGAAACAGGGGAATGGCAAATAGAAGAATGGAGGTAGAACAGGACAATAATAATTTAAAAGGGGAAAGAGATCTAGTGAACCCCAACTAGGTCTCAATAATAACAGATTTGCTATACTCTCTAGAGTAGTAGATAATACATCTGCATGCAATCTGGACAGTGGGGATCTCTTAAGGAAAGTGACACTGAAGATAGGTTTGGAGAGGATTGATACGCAAGAAGGAATAACAGTGGAAGCGTTGTTGGACAGTGGAGCAACAGGGATAGTGATGAGTTCAGAATTCGCAGGGAAGCAAGGGTTTAAATTGAAAAAATTAGAAAGATCAATGCAAGTCAGAAATGTGGACGGAACATTTAATAAGGAGGGGCCAATAGAAAATACGGTGGATGTAAATTTATATTTCAAAGGACATGTGGAGAGGACAGAAATAGATGTAATTAGAGATCAAAAGTGGTCAGTAATCATAGGAATGCCATGGTTAGCTCGCCACAATCCTGAGGTCAATTGGAAAACAGGAGAGGTAAAGATAACAAGGTGTCCGCCAGAGTGTGGGAAACAGTGGAGGCTGAAGTAGGGAAAACCAGGGTGGCAAAAACAAAAGGAAGAAGAAGCAAAGGAAGAAGCAGGCAGGAAAAGAGAGGAAAAGGCAGAAAAACAAAGGAAAAAACAAAAAAGGGAAAAACTGGTAGAAATCAAAAAGCTGACAGAGGAGTGGGAGATTTGAGACGAGGAAGAAGAGGCAGCAAAGTCAGAGGCAGATGCAAAGAAGTTGGTTCCAGAGAAGTTCCATAAGTGGATCAAGGTCTTCGGTAAGAAGCAGTCAGAGAGGATGCCCACAAGGAAACTTTGGGATCATGCTATAGATATGAAGGAGGGATTTGTGCCAAGAAAGGGGAAGGTATACCCATTGTCGAGAGAGGAGAGAAAAGAAGTGCGAGAGTTCATTCAAGAACAACTGAGGAAAGGGTACATCAGACCCTCAAAGTCGCCTCAAACAGCACTGGTGTTTTTCGTAGGGAAGAAGGATGGCAAGAAGAGAATGGTACAGGACTACAGATATTTAAACGAGTGGACAATTAAAAATAATTATCCCTTACCATTAATTTCCGATGTATTAGAGAACATAGGCACGAAGAAGGTATTTACAAAGATGGACCTCAGATGGGGATACAATAATGTATGGATAAAGGAGGGAGATGAGTGGAAGGCAGCGTTTACCACACCAGAGGGATCTTTTGAACCCATGGTTATGTTCTTTGGGTTGACGAATTCACCAGCGACTTTCCAGGCGATGATGAACGAATTACTCAGGGATTTAATTAACACTGGGAAGGTAGCAGCCTTTATTGATGATGTGATAATAGGGACAGAAACAGAGGAAGGACATGATGAGTTGGTAGCGGAAATAATAAAAAGGTTGGAGGAAAACGATTTATATGTCAAACCGGAGAAGTGCAAGTGGAAGGTGAGAGAAGTAGAATTTTTGGGAGTAGTGATAGGACCGGAAGGGATTAAGATGGAAGAAGAGAAGGTGAAGGGTGTATTGGACTGGCCGACACCACAATGTGTCAAGGATGTACAGAAATTCTTGGGGTTGGCAAATTACTATCGCCGATTCATCAAGGGTTTTGCATCCATAGCTAGACCTTTGCATGATATGGTAAAGAAGAATAAGAAGTGGGAGTGGACAGAGAAGCAGAAGGAGGCATTTAGAGTGTTGAAGGAGAGGTTCACAAAAGAACCGGTGTTAGCAGCGCCGGACTTAGACAAAAAAATGAGGATGGAAGTAGATGCATCGGATTATGCAATGGGTGGAGTATTATCTATGAAATGTGAAGATGGACTTTGGAGACCAGTAGCATTTCTATCAAAGTCATTGAATGAGACAGAAAGGAACTATGAAATTCACGACAAAGAGATGTTAACCATTATAAGAGGATTGGAAAACTAGAGGCATTTATTAGAAGGGGCACGATTCAAATTCGAAATATGGACAGACCACAAAAATCTGGAATATTTTATGAAGGCGCAAAAGTTGAACAGGAGACAGGCATGATGGGCATTATACCTGTCTCGGTTTGATTTCACTTTAAAACATGTACCGGGAACAAAAATGGGAAAGGCAGATGGATTAAGTAGGAGATCGGACTGGAAAATAGGTGTAGATAAGGACAATGAGAATCAGACATTAATCAAGGACAATTGGATTTGCAGTATGTATGAAGTAGTTGTAGAGAGACCAGAGGTAGATTTAGTAGAAAAAATAAAAAAGGCTAGAACTAAGGACGAGGACATAGTTAGAGTAGTAGAAGAGATGAAGAAGGTGGGAGTAAAGGAGTTGCGAGGAAACGAGTGGAAGATAGAAGGGGAGTTTGTGTTGAAAGAAGGGAAGATATATGTACTGAAGGATGAGGAATTGAGAGTGGAGATAATCCGGCTACATCATGATGTGCCAGCGGCGGGACATGGAGGGAGATGGAAGACAGTAGAGCTTGTGATGAGGAATTATTGGTGGCCGGGAGTGACTAGAGATGTGGGCAAGTATGTGGAAGGATGCGATTTATGTCAGAGGATAAAGAACAGGACTGAGGAACCAGCGGGGAAGTTGAAGTTGAGTGAAGTACCACAAAAGACATGGACACACTTAACAGTAGATTTTATTACAAAGTTGCCGGTAGTAGCAGGGAAAGATGCGATACTGGTGGTATGCGACAGGTTGTCCAAAATGATGCACTTTGTGGCAACGACGGAAGGGACGTCAGCGGAAGGGTTAGCAAGATTATTCCAGGATAATGTGTGGAAGCTGCATGGGTTACCGGAAAGTGTAGTGTCAGATAGAGGGCCTCAGTTTGCAGCGGAGTTGACGAAAGAGTTAAACCGGATGTTGGGGATTAAGACGAAACTGTTGACCGCATTCCATCCTCAGACAGATGGACAAACAGAGAGGATGAATCAAGAATTGGAGCAGTATCTCCGACTCTTTATCGAACATAGACAGAAAGATTGGCCAAAGTGGTTAGTGGCAGCAGAGTTCGCAGTAAATAACAAGGTTCACATGGCAACCAAGGTTTCGCCTTTCATGGCAAACTATGGAAAAGAATTGAGGATGGGAGGAGATATTAGAACAAAAGGGAAAGTGGAAAGGGCGACGGAATTTGTAGAAAGAATGAAGAAAGTTCATGAAGAAGCAGAGGCGGCATTGAAGAAAACCCAAGAAGAAATGAAGAGATATGTAGATAGGGGAAGAAAGGAAACCGAAGTATGGGAGAGGGGAGATCGAGTACTGTTGAGCACTAAGGATCTAGTGTTCAAAGAGAGACTGAGCAAGAAATTGACAGAGAGATATGTGGGCCCGTATGCGATAGAAGAAGTAGTGTCGTCGAATGCGGTAAAATTGCGTCTACCAAGTTCGATGAGGATCCATCCGGTAGTAAATGTGAGCCGGATAGTTCGCTATAAGGAACAAATGAAGGGGCAAAAGGTAGAGGAAGGGAAACCAGTAGAGATAGAAGGAGTTGAAGAGTGGGAGGTGGAAAAAATATTGAACAAGAGAAAAATAAGGGGAGTAGTGAAGTATTTAGTACGGTGGAAAGGATTTACAGCGGAAGGAGATACCTGGGAGAGAAAAGAAAACTTGAAAAATGCAGAAGAGTTAATTAAAGAGTTCGAACAAGGGGAAGTAGTAGTGAGACAAGAAGTGGAAGAAGAGGGAGAGTATAAAAGAATGGAGTTGCCAGGAAAGTATACGGCAAAGTTGTTGTACGGATGGGATGATCGAAGGTTCGAGGAGGAATATTTAAATAAATTGGAAAAAAATTGGAAGAAGTAGAAGGGGGATAGACAGATTAACGAGAGCAAACACTTGAAAAGGATAGAAGAAAACATGGAAGAAGAAAATGAGAAGATGAGAGGAAGAGATTGGAGAGTTTCTCCGGAGGAGAAACCTTAAGAGGGGGGTAATGTCAAGATCGTTGACAGTAGACTCTATTTTATTTTCTCTTTTTATTTTATTTTATTTTTATGGTTTTCTTTCCATTTATTTTTCTATTTTTAGAACAGCTCGGGTTAGGGGCTATCAGTCACGCTGTCACATCAGTCACAACTTGATGGCGTAGTCACAAGACTGATCACGGGACATAAGAGAAGGAAGTAGAAGGTTCTGGAACCAAGTGATGTCATACAGCATGGACAACACATGCTGGCCTCATGTTAGACTCATGGTCGTTTAGGGTAGGGTGCACAGTAGTTAGCATAGACCATGGGTACTAGTATATAAGGTAGACTACTCTGTACTAGGAACTCTATCGAGTTCTCTTGTGTTACTTAATACAAGAGTTGTTCTTTGATCCTACTCTAAGGGTTTAAGTTCATAACAAAGAGGGTGGGAAGAGTATGGATATTAGATAATATATGATAATATTCTCTCTTTAAGGCCTTGATATTACAATTCAAACTCAAGAGTTAGAGAATAAAAAGAACCTTGTATTGGATAATATAAGAGAACTTAATAAAGTTCTAGTTACAGAATGTCTACTTTATATATACTTGGCTAATGGTCTGTACTATACTAACCTAGCCTATTCTAAAAGAATATGTATACTATATGCTATTAATATGTAGTATAATATTATTATTCCAGAATCTTCTATGATATTTTTTATAACATATAATTGTGTGACTATGAAATACAATATATAACATTATGCTAAATCTTAATTCTAAGTCTAAAAAATAAAATAAATAGAAAAGAAAAAGTAGAAATAGAAATATTAAATAAAAGATTTTTAGTTCTTTTCTCAAAAATGTGAAAAATTGGAGTAATATAGAGAATAGATAAAATGTGAGAGAGAGAGCAGAATCTTGGCCCATACCTATATCTGCCTTGAAGTAAGAAGAGATAAAGTTGTTCCAAATATACTAGGTTTTTCTGTTAATTATTTAATTGGAAAAGAAACTAGAGATTCTTAGATTTTACTCTTTTGTCTAAGTTGTATGTGTATTTGTACATTAAGCAAAATTATTGTTTTAGTTAAAATTTTTGGTTAGAGCTCATAACCTAATGATGTACAATGTAGATTATCTATAGTTGTCAGATAAAAAATATGCCTGAAAGAGAAAAAAATCCACAGAAAAATTACAGAAAATATTGGATAAAATGTAGGAATATTATTAGTAATATGCAGATGTAAATTGCAAATAACCTTGGCTTCAGTGAATGTTCTATATTTATGCATGTTATAGTAATCATATTTTAGAAGAGAATACTAATGAGAAGTGGAATATGAGAGAAGTTAAAGTTTTGAGCATGAATACCCAGAACAGTGCACTATACTAGTTGATTTTTAAGATGAGAAATATAGAGTATCTATATGTCTTAAATACTAGTACTTAGTATTTAAGATTATATTCAAGGATCAGAGGAGATAGATAACTAACTCTAGGTATACTGAAGTTCTTGAAATGAAGTTTGGAGTTTCATAGAAATCAGAAGGAAGATATATATTCAGCTATGAAGTGATTGGATATGAAATGAAACCAGATAAATCTGTGCTAGAAGAGTATGTACAAACTGGAAGAAAAAATCCTCTTCTGTAGATATTTTAAGTAGTTATGTAAGCATTATTTGTAATAGAGTTAGATAGATTAGATATATTTGTATAGGGTTTTTTTTTTAATTCAACAATTTATTATATAAGATGTGATGACAGTTTATGATAGCTACTTCATAACTATATATATATAGACTATCTACATGAAAAATAAAGAAGAAGAAAAAGTAAAGAAGAAAGAGAAAAACTAACTAAATGTTAAGCAAAAGAAGTTGCTTTATTATGTAATGCTTTCACAAAAAGAGAAAGTACTTGAATTGAACTTGAGAAAGCTATTAGATGATTAAGTATATCTCTTAGCATATTCCAATATTTATTAAACCTCTTACAATTATAGAGAATATAGCAATTAGTATAGACAACTAAAATCTTCTCTTGAAAAAAACTTTAAGCAATGTTTGTCTATTAAAGCATGGTTGAGAATAGCTTAGGTGGCTCTTACATACAATGAATTAAAATGTCCAAAGTGTTTGATTCAAAAACCCCTCTTAGTATAAGAAGGTTCAATATAGTAAAGTTCATTGTTGAGAAGAATAAGAAAATGTTTTTCTCTTAGATCTGATGCTTGAAAGGTTATCTACTAGTTTATAATGATGTTATCACATTCTTCTATTTTATTAAAGTTTTATGACATCTTAAATAGAGATAAGAAGATGAGATTGAATTTCTTTGTATTGTTGTCGACTGTAGTATGTAGAGACTACTTAGTATTACTAAGGTAGTCCCAAAATTTGATAATATTAGAAGGTTGTTTGTTGAAAAATGACCTAAGATCCTTCAAAATAGATTGCTATTAATAAATATGAATGGAAGGATTAAAAATACAATTTGTCAAGTATATGGAGTTTATCAAGATAGTTGATGGTGGACTTTATTTTACTTTCTCTTTTTACTTTTACTTTTACTATTTTTAGAACAACTTGGGTTAAGGTTTATCAGTCATGCTGTCACATCAGTCACAAAATGATGGCGTAGTCACAAGACTGATCATAAGACTTGGGAGAAGGAAGTAGAAGGTTCTAGAACAAAGTGATGTTATACAGCATGGACAACACATGCTGGCCTTATGTTATACTAATGGTCATTTAGGGTAGGGTGCACAGTAGCTAGCACGGACCATGGGGAATAGTATATAAGGTAGACTACTTTGTATTAGGAACTCTATTGAGTTTTCTTGTATCACTCAATACAAGAGTTAGTTTACTGCTTAATATCTTGAGCTTTGAATCATAACATTAGAACTCGATCGCCATATCCGAGACTGCTTCACACTTAGCCCTCTCTTTACTTACTCTCTTACCATCCTCGACTGAGGGTCAACACAGACTCTTAGTCAAGAAGATATAGTCAGACCCTAGACTCAAGGGGCACACTAGCTAGGCAGGGGAAGCTTAGCCAGCTGATTGCATCAAAGCCCACTGGTGCATTTCAGATGTATTACCTTGTGTGGACATGTTCTTTACCTCTTTCCATTATCAGCCTTGTGCTACACATCCCCTTGTGATGTGTCTATGCAGAGGAACAACAAGACGTTCTTAAAACACCTGTTTAGAGTAGAACGACCTTCTTAGGTCAAAATCATTTACCTTTCCTTAGGGTAGTAGCCAGTTGATAGAAGTAGTCAGTAATTGTGTAGGTGGGACTTGAAGAGGGCCCGCTATCACATACAGAGATTTCTTCGTCTTCTGAATACGAGTCAGAGAGCGAGACCAGCACAGGTTCTGCTCTACCACTATACACATCTTCGCCTCCTACACCACCACCACCACCATCAACAACATCACCTATTAACTCACCACCCTCCTATAACATCAATATGAGTCAAATCAACCTTCACAAGATTATCCGGCAGCAACAGGAGCAGTTGGCTGCGATGCAGGCGCAAATTCAGGCCCTGCTTGTGGCACAGGGAGCAGGAGTAGAAAGGGAGGCGATGGGATTCCATCTGGAGGTAGCTAAACCAGCAATCTTCAGTGGAGAAGCGGGGAAAGTAGGAGGGTTTATTTCAGCATGCAAGATTTACATTAGGAATAGAATGAGGGAAAACACTGTGGAGAGACAAGTGCAGTGGGTATTATCATATGTACAGGGAGGATCAGCAGATATGTGGAAGGAGAATGTGATGGAGGAATTAGAGGCAGGGGAAGTAGAGTATGAGTTGGTGGAAGAATTTTTGACAATATTAAAAAAGGAATTTGGAGGAGGAGAAGAAGAGGCAGTCAAGGCAGCAGAGTTGAGAAGAGTGGAGCAAGGAGGAAAGACAATGGAGGAGTATGTTCAAGAATTCAAGAGAATAGCAAGGGGCAGTGGATACAAAGGAAGGCCATTAGTAGAAGAGTTCAAGAGGGGGATGAACAGAGGAATTAGGAGGAAGTTGATGGAGACAAAAAATCCACCGGCCTCCATTGAACAATGGTATAAGAAGGCAATGGCCCTGGACAGAAATCAAAGGGAAAGCAAGAAAGAAAAAGAACGGTTAAAAAGAAAGCAGGAGAAAAAGACCTCGACATTTTGGCAGCCATTGGCGCTGATCAACAGAGGATCAAAAATTCAAGTGTGGCCAAGGAGACAAGAAATGCAACAACAGACTTCTATGGGATCTGCCCCAATAGAAAGAATAGAGAGGACAAATACGGTGGTAGTGAGAGGGTTGGGGCAAGATGCTGGGATTCCCCCTAGATGGGATCTCTTTGCTATGGAGGTGGACTAGGAACAAAATTGTTATGCTTGTGGGGGTTTCAGGCACATGGCCCATCATTGTAGAAACCAGGGACAGAGGGGAAGAGTAGGGGATAATAGGAGAGTAGAATATGGAGGTGGACAAATTGAGGAGATTATTAGTTTATCAGACAATTTAAAAGAGGGCAAGAACCTAAAACTCCTCAACTAGGTTCTCACAATAGATATAGTGTATTAGCAGACGAAAAAGCTGATGTATCTGGGAAAGAGAAGACTGAAGTAAGAAAAGTGGAAGGGAAGATGTTAAGAGAAGTGACAATAAAAATTGGGTTGGAAAGGTTGGACACGCAGGAGGGAATTACAGTGGAAGCGTTATTGGATAGTGGGGCAACAGGATTAGTTATGAGCTCTGAATTTGCCAGAAAACAGGGCTTTAAGCTAAAGAAATTGGAGAGACCGATGCAGGTGAGAAATGTGGATGGGTCTTTCAATAAAGAAGGACCAATAGAAAATATGATGGAGGTGAATGCATATTATAAGGGGCATGTGGAGAGAACAGAGATTGATGTGATAGGAGGACAGAAGTGGTTAGTGATCTTGGGAATGCTATGGCTGGCACGTCATAATCCGGAAATCGATTGGAAGACAGGGGAAGTCAGAATGATGAGATGTCCAGAGGAATGTGGAAAGCAGTGGAGGCCGGAACAAGAAAAGTTGGGTTGGGAAAAACAGAAGGAAGAAGAAGCAAAGGAAGAAGCAGGAAGGAAAAGGGAGGAAAAGAAGAAGAAGAGGAAACAGAAAAAGGGAAGAACAGGGGAAGTAAGAAAAGTAGCAGAAGAATGGGAAATATGGGATGAGGAGGAAGAAGCGGCAAAGTCGGTACCGGAGAATTTTCACAGGTGGATTAAGGTGTTTGGAAAGAAGCAGTCGGAGAGGATGCCTACAAGGAAATTGTAGGATCATGCAATAGAGGTGAAGAAGGGATTTGTGCCAAGGAAGGGGAAGGTGTACCCCTTATCGAGGGAAGAGAGAGAGGAAGTACGAGAGTTTGTAAAGGAACAATTAAGGAAGGGTTACATTTGGCCATCAAAATCACCACAAATGGCGCCAGTGTTCTTTGTAGGAAAGAAGGATGGGAAAAAAAGGATGGTACAAGATTATCGTTATCTTAATGAGTGGATGATAAAGAATAATTATCCACTCCCTTTGTATTATGAACTAAAGCTCAAGGAGTTAAGTAATGAAACAACTCTTATATTGAGTGACACAAGAGAACTCGATAGAGTTCCTAATACAAAGTAGTCTACCTTATATACTATTCCCCATGGTCCGTGCTAGCTACTGTGCACCCTACCCTAAATGACCATTAGTATAACATGAGGCCAGCATGTGTTGTCCATGCTGTATGACATTACTTTGTTCCAGAACCTTCTACTTCCTTCTCTTATGTCCCGTGATCAGTCTTGTGACTACGCCATCAAGTTGTGACTGATGTGACAGCGTGACTGATAGCCCCTAACCCGAGATGTTCTAAAAATAGAAAAATGAAAAGAGAAAAGAAAAGAAAAGTAAAATAAAATGAAAAGAGGAAATAAAAATAAAGTCCACCATCAACGATCTTGACATTACCCCCCTCTTAAGATTTCTCCTCCGGAGAAATGTCCTGTTCTCCAGTCTCTCTTTCTTATCTTCTCGTTCTCTTCTTCCATTCTTTCTTCTGCCCTTTTTAAGTGCTCACTTTCGTCGATCTTCCTATCTTCCTTCCACTTTTTCCAATTCTTTTCTAATTTATTTAAATATTCCTCCTCAAACCTTCGGTCATCCTACCCATACAACAACTTCGCCATATACTTCCCCGGTAATTCCATTCTTTTGTATTCTCCCTCCTCCTCCACTTGTCGTCTCACTATTACTTCCCCCCATTTGAACTTTTCTATCAGTTCTTCCGCATTTTTCAAGTTTTCTCTCCTTTCCCATGTATCTCCCTCAGCTGTGAATCCCTTCCACCATATCAAATACTTTTCTACTCCTCTTATTTTTTTCTTGTTCAATATTTTTTCTACTTCCCATTCTTCTACTCCTTCTACAGAACCTTTGTCTTTCTCTCTTTCTTCGCCTTTTCTTCTTTCAAAATCTTCCTTCTATCTTTCACTATCTCTCTACCACTTCCTTCTCCTTTCTGCATCACTCTGTCTTTCAATACTTCAAATTTATTCTGGGGCATCGATGATCCCCTTTTCTCTTCTCCTCTATTTCTGTAATAACGGGCCATATGTCCAAATATTCCACAAACAAAACATCTTCTCTCTCTAATTGCTCTTCTTCTTCTCTCTTCCTTCTTCTTCTTCCTTATCTCTATCTTTTCATCTATCTCTCTCTTTCTCTTCTCTATCTCTTCCAACTCTTTCCTTCTGTTTCCCCACCTCATTTTCACTTCCTCTATCGTCGTCTTCTCCCAATCTTCCATACTAAACATTTTTCCCGCCATATCTTTCTTCTTCAAATCTTATCTTCTACCACAAATCTAATCTCTTCCCAAATCTTTATCTTCCTACGATCTTTCTTTATTATCTTGCTGTCGACTGTCAACAGCAGCAAACGCAATTGTTATTACGTTATCTTCTTCTTCCAGAAATCTAATCTTCTCTCATCAAATCTATTCTCTTGCTGACAATCGTTACCAGCGGCGGTTCTCTTTATTTATTCTCTCGCTGTCGATCAAAACAGCGGCAAACACAATTGTGTTATCAAAAATCTTTCTCTCGTCACCTGTCATTGGCAACGGTATCTCTTCCTATCTCTTCCTATCTACTCTCTTCAATACAACTCTCTGTGCTAGTACCCTATCTACCCAACTATCTAATCAAAATCTAACTATCACCCCTAAGAAGGGAATGCCTAATCTAGGTGCTTCCTTACTGGACAACACCGTCACTCTGCGTGGACAGGTCACAAGGGGACACTGCAGCACGAGCCTACTACTGAATATCTATCTAACTGTTCACAAAAGGGTAATACGACCAAAGCACTCCTGTGAATACAGAGCATCCGACCGACCAAGCTTTCTCTGCCTGGCTAGCACCTCCCCTTAAGCCTAGGGCCTGGCTATGTTTCTTCTTGACTAAAAGGCTGTGCCGCCCTTCGGTCGAGAATGAATAAGAATGAGGAGGTCGCGGAACGCAAGGTCCTCTAGTGGGTCGTCGAGTTCTACTGTTGTAGCAACCACTTGTCACTCAAGGACAAATGATCTCACAACAAGCAAAGCTCTTCAATAGGCTATCAAGTAACAAATGGGGGAATTACAAGAGAACTTGACAAGGAGCTCTCGCTGCATTGCTCCTTTATATATACTACTACATGTGGTCCATGCTACAACAATGTGTTTTCCTCATGTCCATCCACTATGCTTTTACCTCATGTCCTATTACTCATCCACATGTGTTTTTCTTAAGGCCACCATGCTTCCTACATGTGCTCTGACGTCATACCTTTAATCTCCGCTATACATGTGCACACCATGTGTACACCATGAGGAACTCATGTCCCTTGACGTCACTCCTAACCCTAACTCCCTTTCTAGACTCTTCCCAATCCTTCTAGACCCTAAGTCCTTCCAGACCGCTCTAGACTCTATCACATGACTTCCAGGTCACGTGTCTGTCTTCTAACCCTATGTCCGTTGTAGACTAATAATTATCTAAGGTCCTAACCCTAACCCTAGTCCAAGTCTTTCCACACTCTCGTACCATAACAATGATGAATGAGCTGTTAAGGGATTTGACTAATACAGGGAAAGTAGCAGTTTTTATTGATGATGTGATAGTAGGGACGGAAACAGAAGAGGGACATGATGAGTTGGTAGCGGAGGTAATTAAGAGGCTGGAGGAGAACAACCTATATGTGAAACCGGAGAAGTATAAGTGGAAGGTAAGGGAAGTGGAGTTTTTAGGGGTGATAATAGGACCAGAGGGGATTAAGATGGAGAAGGAGAAAGTAAAAGGGGTCTTGGAATGGCCAATGCCAAAATCGGTGAAAGATGTACAGAAATTCTTAGGACTGGCTAACTACTATCGTTGGTTCATAGAAGGATTCACAACAGTGGCTAGACCATTACATGACCTAGTAAAAAAGGATAAAAAGTGGGAGTGGACGGAAAAGGAAGAGAGGACGTTCAAGGAATTGAAAGAAAGGTTTACAAAGGAGCCGGTACTAGCAGCTCCTGATATAGACAAAAAAATGAGGATGGAAGTGGATGTATCAGACTATGCAACGGGAGGAGTACTATTGATGGAGTGTGAAGATGGACAGTGAAGGCCGGTAGCCTTTCTTTCTAAGTCATTGAATGAGACTGAAAGAAACTACAAAATTCATGACAAAGAAATGTTGGCGATCATCAGAGGATTGGAAGTGTGGAGACATTTGCTAGAGAGAACACAATACCAATTCGAGATCTGGACAGATCACAAGAATTTAGAGTATTTTATGAAAGCGCAAAAGTTAAACAGGAGACAGGCTAGATGGGCATTATACTTGTCTCGGTTTGATTTTATCCTAAAGCATGTGGCAGGGAGCAAGATGGGGAAAGCGGATGGACTTAGTAGGAGAGCAGACTGGAAAGTAGGTATGGACAAAGACAAAGACAATCAAGTATTTATTAAGGACAACTGGATTCGTAGTATGTATGAGGTAGTTGTAGAAGGACCAGAAGTAGAACTAGTAGAAAAGATAAAAAAAGCGAGAAGTAAGGATGAGGATGTAGTTAGAGTAGTAGAAGAGATGAAGAAGGCTGGGGTTAAGGAGTTAAGAGGAAATGAGTGGAAGATAGAAGGTGATTTGGTATTGAAAGAGGGAAAGGTGTATATACCGAAGGACGAGGAACTGAGGGTGGAGGTAATCCAGTTACATCACGATGTACCAGCAGCAGAACATGGAGGTAGATGGAAGACAGTGGAGTTAGTGACGAGAAATTACTGGTGGCCGGGAGTGACTAGGGATGTGGGAAAGTATGTAGAAGGGTGTGATTTATGTTAAAGAATGAAGAACAGGACTGAAGAACTGGTGGGGAAGTTAAAGTTGAGTGAGGTACCACAGAAGACATGGTCACACTTAACTGTAGATTTTATAACAAAGTTACCAGTAGTAGCAGGGAAGGATGCAATATTGGTAGTGTGTGATAGGTTGTCAAAGATGATGCATTTTGTGGCAACTACTGAGGGAACATCAGCAGAGGGGTTGGCAAGACTTTTCCGAGACAATGTATGGAAACTGCATGGGCTACTGGAAAGTGTGGTGTTGGATAGAGGGCCTCAGTTTGTGGCAGAGTTGATGAAGGAATTAAATCGGATGTTGGGGATAAAGACAAAGTTGTCAACAGCGTTCCACCCACAGACAGATGGGCAGACAGAACGAATGAACCAAGAATTGGAGCAGTATCTCCAGCTCTTTATTGAACATAGACAGAAGGATTGGCCAGAGTGGTTAGCAGCAGCAGAGTTTGCAGTGAACAATAAGGTTCATACGGCAACTAAAGTTTTGCCCTTCATGGCAAACTATAGAAAAGAGTTAAGGATGGGGGGAGATGTTAGAAGAAAAGGAAAAGTAGAGAGTGCGACCATGTTTGTTGAAAGAATGAAGAAAGTGCAGGAAGAAGCAGAGGCAGCATTGAGGAAAATGCAGGAAGAAATGAAGAGGTATGTGGATAGGGGGAGGAAAGAATTGGAGGAATGGAAGAGAGGGGATCAAGTACTACTAAGTACTAAAGATTTAGTGTTCAAAGAGAGACCAAGCAAGAAGTTGACGGAGAAATACATGGGTCCTTATACAATAGAGGAGGTAGTATCGTTGAATGCAGTAAAGTTGCAGTTGCCGAGCTTGATGAGAATTCATCTGGTAATAAATGTAAGCTAGATAGTGAGATATAAAGAGCAGGTGAAAGGACAGAAGAAGGAAGAAGGGAAACCAGTAGAGGTAGAGGGAGTAGAAGAATGGGAAGTTGAAAAAATATTAAACAAGAAAAAAATATTTAATACAGTGGAAGGGATTTACGGCAGAGAGGGATACTTGGGAAAGAAGAGAAAACTTAAAAAATGTGGAAGAATTGATAAAAGAGTTCAAACGGGGGGAAGTAGTAGTGAGACGAGAAGTGGAAGAGAAGGGAGAATGGAGCTACCAGGAAAATATACAGTGAAGTTGTTGTATGGGTGGGATAACCAAAAATTTGAGGAGGAGTACTTAAATAAACTAGAAAAAAATTGGAAGAAGTGGAAGGGAGATAGACAGATTGATGAAAGCAAGTATTTGAAGAGGATAGAAGAAAAAATGGAAGAAGAAAAAAAAAAATAAGAGAAAGAGATTGGAAGACAGGACATTTCTCCAGAGGAGAAATCTTAAGAGGGGGGTAATGTTAAGATAGTTGATGGTAGACTTTATTTTACTTTCTCTTTTACTTTTACTTTTTCTATTTTTAGAACAACTTGGGTTAGGGTTTATCAGTCATGCTGTCACATCAGTCACAAATTGATGGTGTAGTCACAAGACTGATCATAAGACTTGGGAGAAGGAAGTAGAAGGTTCTAGAACAAAGTAATGTCATACAGCATGGACAACACATGCTGGCCTCATGTTATACTAATGGTCATTTAGGGTAGGGTGCACAGTAGCTAGCACGGACCATGGGGAATAGTATATAAGGTAGACTACTTTGTATTAGGAACTCTATCGAGTTCTCTTGTGTCACTCAATACAAGAGTTAGTTCACTGCTTAATACCTTGAGCTTTGAATTATAACAGAGTTGGTAATAATAATAATATGTAATATGTTCTTGATTTGAACTGCTTGATTTATCTTACATCTAATAGCAAATAATTCTGCTTTGGCTATAGTGATATCAATTGTATGGTGGATCACTTTTTTGATAGGTTTGGAGTAAGAATAGATATGAGTAATGGAGGTTGCTACATTATTTCTGATACTAGTACCAAAAACAATAATAACTGAATTGGTATTTGTTAACACTTTGATGACTATATTGTTGAGTTTTCAA
>JAJOHK020001029.1:0-16625 GCA_022457215.2 Leucocoprinus gongylophorus
AGACTCTATCACATGACTTCCAGGTCACGTGCCTATCTCCTAACCCTATGTCCGTTGTAGACTAATAATTATAATACTTATATATGTCCAGCTAACCCTAACCCTAGCCAAAGTCTGTCCACACTCTTGTCTTATAACAGAGCCCTGAGCTGGGTGGTTTTAAGATGGGAATTAAGTTTTAATATTACAAACTCAAGACTTTAGAACAAGTCAAGAAAAAGAATTTTATATTAAGGTTAACACAAGAGAACTTGATAGAGAACTCTGTATAGAATTATCTACCTTATATATTCTAGACTGATGGTCTGTACTACACTATAATTAGCCTATTCTAAATAACTATGCATTTATCTTAATATTAATATATATATATAATATTATTCCTTCTAGAATCTTTTATTATTTTCCCTCATGATATGTGATTATGTGACTGTGTGACTGTGACATGTAATATCACACTAACCCCTATCCCTTAGATCCCAAAATAGAAAATAAATTAAAATAAATTGAAAATAATTAAAGTTTATCATTCTCAATTCTGACAAAAAGCAACTTCCACTATGCCTTACTATTAGTTCTCTAGATATAAAAGAAACATTATCCCTTTACCTTTAAGTTGAGCTAGATATAACAAATACCTACTAATAATACTCTGTTCAAACTTTCTTGAACTTTAGTATAACTAGAATTTTTATCAATAAGGAGTTTGTCCAGATATCTCAGATCAATACTTGGAAAATCTTTTAGCCTATTGCTATATTCAATGTTTGTGAGACTGCTAATAAAGCTGGTTGAATTTTGGAAGCAATTAACATAATATTATGATATAAAATATACTTAGGGTAGATGTTGCTTGCAGTTTCCAGTTTGGGCAAACAAGACTTAATACTAGGGTTATCCTGGCTCAAAGAACACAATACAGAAGTTAACTGGAAGAAAGAAGAAGTAAAAATCATGTATTATTCTTTAAGATATAATGACTGTAGAAGACAAGAAAGATGGAAGAGCAGACTATTGCTATATGTTAGAGTGAACCATTCTCTCAGATTCTGGAAGAGAATAAGGAGCTATATATGACAATTAAGTATATAAGACTTGGTGGAGAATTAGAAGACAAAGTATTTCTAATATACATTTTTCTAGAGAAGTTCTCTGCTGACATCTAAGCTGTAGCCACTACTTCTCAAAAACTCTTCAAGACCTTCTAGAAGAGCACTGCAGTAGATAAAAAGCCACTTCTGCTCCCTAGCTATACTCAAGATTTTAAATCTGTGTTTGCAAAGAAAGAATTCAACATTCTCTTAGAACATTATTAGTGAGACTATACTATAGAACTTGTTTCTGGCTCAGAATCCAAGTTATCTAAGATATACTCTTCCATACTTGCAGAATAGGTAGAGCTCAATTCCTTTCTCTCAAAAAATTTCAAAACTAGTCATATTTGCTTTTCTAAGCAGCACCTGTCTTTTTTATCAAAAAAAGATGGCTTGCTCTAACAGGTCCAGAACTACTGTATACTCAAATCTATGACTATTAAGAACCAATATCTACTTCTGCTTATTTTGGAGCTTGTTCCTCAGCTTCAGGAAGCTAAATACTTTACAAAGCTGGATGTTTATTAGAGGTTTAACAATGTTTGGATCAAACCTGAAGATGGATAGAAAGCTGCTTTCTGCACTAACAAAGGTCTTTTTGGGCTCTTTATAATGTTTTTTGATATGACTAACAGTCTGGCAACTTTCCAAATAATGATAAATGATATCTTTTGAAATTTAATTACAGAAGAAATTGTTGTGGTATATCTAAACAACATTCTAATCTTTATCTAGACCATGTAAGACCATGTAAGAGCAATGTAATGAGTATTGAAGGTTTTGGATGAGTACAAACTCTTCCTTTGTCTAGAAAAATATAAGTTTAAGCAGAAAAGAATAAAGTATCTTCAGTTGGTCATCTCTAAAAACAAAGTTGAGATAAATTTAGTTAAGGTTTTCAAAGTCTGTAAGTGGCCTGTTTGTCATATTCCAAGTCTACTCATTCAGAAAATACATTTCTGCAGTGATACTGTCTTATCAACATCTAATCTACAAGCTTGCCTTCCATAGCAGCTACCTTTCTTGTAATGGTAATGCAATAATCCTGAAATTCTATCTTTCATAATGGAAATACTCCTATTTGACTTAGTCTTCTATGGCAGAGTCATACTCCTGTTAGTGTCTTAACACTAAAACCTTTGCTTGGAGTAATAGAAGCCATACTACTGAAAACCCAAGTATCTCCTATAGTATATACTTATATATAAGACTAGTAGTTATACTGTAATTCATTAGTCTGATAGTTAACAAAGATAATCCTTATTAAACTTGATCTCCAGTGTTTAATAGTGACATACCAATTAATACTCACTTTCATCTTGGACTTGATTCTCTTATCTGAAGTTACAACTATGTAGTAGACAGATGATGTAGTATATAAGCTGAAACCAAGGTTGTTCCACAAGTCCATATATTTTTAAGCAATCTTGTGAACTTTCACCTCCAGTGTGAACTGTGTCAAGATTATTAAAAGTGGACTTTATTTTTCAGTTTTTAATTTAATTTTTCTTTTCTTTTCTTTTTATTTTTATTTCTCTATTTTTAGAACAACTAGGGTTAGGATTAGAAGTGATCAGTCACACTGTCACATCAGTCACAATCTGATGGTGTAGTTACAACATTAATCATGAGACTTGGAAAAATAGAGTAGAAGGTTCTAGAGCAAATAATGTCATACAACATAGATAACACATGTTGACCTCATGTTCTACACATGGTTGTTTAGGGTAGGGTACACAGTAGTGAGCACAGACTATGGTTAGTAGTATATAAGGTAGATTAGTTTGTAAAGAGATCTCTATTGAGTTCTCTTGTGTTACTCATATACAAGAGTCATTCTTTTGTCCAACCCTAAGAACCTAAGTTCATAACAAACTGTGTCTGACACTACATGACTACTTAGACTATAGCAATATGCTTAGACTAATATATGAACTATCTCACTTAATTTTCTTTCTTTATTGTTATTCCAGATGAGTAGTATATATTCAGTACTATCAGACTTATGAAGTTTGGACCCAAGTTTCTTTTGACTTTTCTTTTGATTTTATTTTTCTTTTATTTTTCTTTTATCTTTTATTCTGAAAACTGGGATTATGGTTTTAGCATAACATTGCTGTCACATTGTCACAAGTCACATGACACAGTCACAGTAATGGTCACAGATCATGAGGTAGCAATAGAAGAAAGTAGAAGATTCTGAAAGAATAATATTATATAGCATGAATAATATATATTGATCTTAAGGCAAATACATAGTTATTTAGGATAGACTAAAGTAGTAGTAGCATAGACCAGGGAAATTTAGTATATAAGGTAGACAGTCCAGTATAGAGTTCTCTATTAAGTTCTCTTGTGTTAAAACCCTAATATAAGTTTTTATCTTATTATTCAACTTTAAGAACTTTGAGTCATAACAAGTACAGTGTATGTCATCCATCTCAGTTATGTTCTATATTTTAGAACCCTCTGAGGTAAGCTTATTGGTACATATTAGAGCAACTGGATAAAAGAGCAAGACATTTCAAATCTCCAGGAAATTCTAAGCTTATTGTCTAAGAAATACTAACTATACACTTACTTCCAGGAAATTTTAAGAGAATAGGATAGAGATTTCTAAAGATGACAACTACTCTGGATAATAACAGGTCCATTCTAATATGTCAGAATTTTGCTTATATAAGTAGGAAATAATGATATCTAAGTAATCAGGAATAGTTCAGAATAGAGAAACTAAATTGGAAGAGAGCTAGAGTGCTTAGTAAGTGCTTTCAGAGTGTAGAAAAGCAGATAAGCAAATAACAATAGCAGACTACAAAAAACTACAGAACATTATGGAAGAGTAAGAGAATACAGGAAAGAAAGTTAGATAACATATCCAGATAGTTAAAAGTATTTGTATATAGCTCAAAAGAGTCTAAAGCACAGGAAAGTAGATCAGTAAATCAGTGTAGATACTAAAAAGGGCTATAAAACATAGATCAGCTAGAATACATAGAAGAGCAAATCCCCTTTTAATACACTTTATTCCTACTTAGTGTCAGATGTGGTTCATACTGAGGTGGAAGTCTACAGAATAGACTTGGAGATGAGCAGACTTGTGGAATAACCTTGGCTTCAGCTTATGTACTGTGCTGTCTATTTACTACATGGTCACAACTTCAGATGATAGGAAAAAGTCCAAGATAGGAGTGAGTGCTGATTTGGTGTATCGCTATTGAATACTGGAGATCAAGTTCAATAAGAATTATCTTCATTGATTATCAGACTAGCAAATTACAGTGTAACTATTAGTCTTATATACAAATGGATAGTATAGGAGATGCTTGGGGTTTTAGTGTTGAGATACTGACAGAGATAACTCTGTCATGGAAAACCAAGTTAAATAAGAGTATCTCTGCTGTAGAAGATGGAATACCTGGAGGGTTGTATCACCACTATAAAATGTATTGTGAGAAAGGTGAACTTGTATAATTTGGAGATGATATCACTACAGAGATGTAATTTTCAGATGGATGGACTTGCACATGACAGTATTCTTCCCTTAGAACTGAGTCTTCAAAGTCCTATTGAGTTTATCTGAAAATTCCATAATGGTACCTAGGTCAACAATACATAAACAAAAAAAGAAAGTTTTTTGCTCTTATTTCTGTATTATTATGTCTTCCCCCACTCACTCTGATATTTCACAAAATGATGCTGAGATCCTTGAAAAGTAGCAGCAAGAGATGCAGCAGAAGCATGAGGAGGAGCAGAGGCTCCTAGTCCAACTGGAAGAAGCAGTGAAGTTATGTCAGGCTGAGTGTGCAGCTCAGAAAGTAAGAAGAAAAGCAGAGGAAAAGGCCAGGGAGGAAGCTGAGAAGCAGAGGGTTGTGGAGAAGAAAAAGAAGAAAAAGAGAATATTGGAGTACCTCCAACAACTCCAAGACAAGGTGCTAGAGGAAGAGGCCACCTTATTGGAGGGAGCTGAAGAATCTCAGGTCACAGGATCCAAATGCAAGGAGATCACCACTGGAGACGAGGAGGGGCAACAGCCCTTCAAGAAGGCTAAAGAGAGGCAATCAGAAAAGTACCGTGGAGGTGCCATAGTGAAGATGGGAGGTGCTAACCCATGTAAGAGGTATGTGAGTGCTGGGCAGGATTGCTTGGTGCACCTCTCAAGGTAAGTAATTTTAGTCATACTTATAATTATTTTTTTAATAATTTTTTCTTTCATAGTCAATCTCTCATATATGCTGGGTGCATTACTCTCAAGCAATGGTGTGTACCCCACACTAACACTAACAGCCCAGCTATGATCCCCACTTATAGCAGAGTTCTAAGTGCCATTGAAAAAGCACTCCAGGAACTTGTAGAAGAGTACTGAGAAGTTGGGAAGTCCCTTTGAGACTTGGTGAAGGGCCAGAAGAGGAACACAGTCCAGTTGGAGAGGATTGAGGCTATGATGGAGCAGAAGTGGAGTCTGGAAGAAGAGGACAGGAAAGAGGAGAGTAAAGATGATGAGAAGGGGTCCAAGAATGGCCCTAGGAAAAGTTAGAAAGAAGTGACTCTATCATCCTCTTTCTGTTAGATTAGTGGCTTTGTTTTTTCTTGTTTAATAGAATTTTTTATTTTCTGTAATTTAAATGTGTAAGTAAGAAAATCAAGAATTAAAATGAAAAGAAGTTTGACAGTTTTGAAAAGAAACCCTGAAAAGTGTGCAGAAGCTAAGGGTTAATAAAAATAAGCAGACAGAATATACTAAGGAATTAGTGAAGGAAATCCTCATTGGAAAATGCACAGAAATATGGAACAAGTGTAACAGCATGATCAGGACAATGGAAAAGGACCAGACTTTGCAGAATATGTGATGTGGAAATCAGATACCAAGTTAGTGGCATGAGTGAGTTTGGATGTGGAGATTTATTTAGATTCATCTCCAATATCTTCATATTCTAGCCAGATCACCTTGTACAGGAGTTTGCATACCTGTCAGCAATTAATTTTAGAGTCCACTATCCAAGAAATTTCATATTCAGGTTTCCTATCAATTATGACTGGAGTGGAGACCAGTTGTATTCTCTTAAAGAAAGTATTGGATGTGGCAGATTCGAGTATGGACACATAGAATACTGGATGAACAGAGCACATAGACTCTGGAAGACAAAGAGTGAATAATAAAATACTAGGCTAGGTGATGATTTTATAGAGTCTGAGGTATTTTTCAGAGAGTTTCTTTGAAAGCCAAGTAGTTTAGAAGAACTTAGCCTTAACAAAAACTTTGTTACCTACTTTGAAATCAGGAGTGGAAGAACATCACACACCAGCAGATTTCTGATAACACTGTTGGCCTACAGAAATTTTAGCTTTGAGGGTACTCTGTAACTCATCAAGATCTACGGCAAAGTCACAGGCTCTGAAGGAAGCAATATCATGTTCGGAATATATTGTAAGCAAACTCTATAAAAGATAGGAGTTCAGACTAGTTGTCTTGCTGGTAGTTACAATATACATGGAGGTATTGCTCAAGAGTCTGATTTGTGCATTCAGTTTGTCCATCACCTTTGGGGTGATAGCCTAAAGTGAAGTGAAGCCACATGTTGAGAGCAGTGCCTAAAGATCAGAAGAAGTTTGATATGAACTCCAAGCTTCTGTTAGAGGTAACATAGAAAGGAACACCATGTTTGGAAAACACATGAAGGATGAACAAACATGCTAAGTCTGTGAATGTGATAGTGTTATAGACAGGAATAAAGATTATTTACTTGGTGAGCCAGTCAACTATAACTAAGATAGTATCAAACCTGGAGAATGACAAGAGTTTTTCAATGAAGTCTATAGAAATAGAATTCTATAGTTATTCAGGGATGGAAAGTTGTTTAAGAGATCTATAAGACTTGTGACGTTGTGGTTTGGATCATATACAAGTGATACAAAACTTGCAGAATTGTTGTACATCAGTATAGAGGCTGGGCTGGGCTAGGAGTATCTATGGTGGACTAATTCCAGTATTTTGTTTTGACCAAAATGTCTGGTGAGAATATGATCATGATTATACTGAAGAATGTGTGTGTGGAGGTTACCAGTAGATGATATATAAATTCTATTGTCAAGGAGGAGTAAACCATTTGGGTCTGTAAACTACTGGCTATCTACAGAGATGTGTTTTGTAACAATTGGGTCATTAGGGAGAGCCAAAAGGATGTCTTGATGTAGGATATCCAGATCCACAACTATAGCTATATGGAGAGAAGGGAAAAGGAGGACTGTAGCTCATATAGAGGCTGCAAGTTGTTCTTGAGTGAAGATAGGTTTAAAGTTGTAAGTAGCCAGTATTCCTCCCTTTAGGATAAATATCCCATTGTTTAGTGAGAGCATCTGGTTTGGTACTGAGATAACCAGGATGGAACCTGATAACAAGGTTGAACTGGGAAAGGTACTCAGACTACCATGCTTGCCTTTAGGTCAATACTTTTATAGTAGAAAAATACTCAAGGTTCTTATGATTCATAACAATATTAATAGGATAGGCCAGACCTTTCAAATAGTGTCACCAAATCTTGAAAGCTTTGAAGATGGCAAGTAATTTCTTGTCATATGTGTTATAATTCAACTCTACTGTAGTAAAAGTGTGGGAGTAAAAAGCAACTGGATGATCTTCATTATCTTCATTAACAATAGATAGGATTGCAGCAAGAGCATAGTCCAAAGCATCAGTTTCTACGATGAGTTGAGCATTGGAAATCCAATCAAATAATCCATAGTGCATCCTAAAGGCAGTCTTCCATTCATTACTGTTGGCGATGTAAACCAAATGGTAAGCATAGTGAAGATCTATCTTTGAGTATACCTAAGATTTGCAAGGTGAGTCCAGCAGATTAGAGACAAGTGGGAGTGGATAGCAATTTTTTTTGGAGATGTGGTTAAAACTGTAGAGGTTGATACAAAGATGTAGTGAACCATCTTTCTTCTTAATGAATAAGACTGGTGCACCATACAAAGATGAGGTTGGTTAGATAAAACCTGTGTTGAGATTTTTCTTAATAAATTCCTTCAGAGCCTCTTGTTCAGATGCCAAAAGAAAGTATATAGGGCTAACTAGAGGTTAAGCATCTTCTTCCAGATTGATTTTGAGATCATAAGGATAATGAGAAGTAAGAACTTCAGCTTTAGTTTTGCTGAAAATATCAGCAAATTCATGATACTTGGAAGGGACATTGGAGAAATTAGGAGCTTCTGCAAATTTTGCAGAATTAGTCTGAATGTCTGAAGAACAAAGACAGAGTTTGAAATTATAGGAATCCAGAAGTTTTAATGTGTGCAAGAATGCTGCAGTACCAATAATAGTGATGTTAGATCACTCAGGGTTAGACACAGAGGTCTCAGATGCAGATATAGAAACTGTGGAGTCCAATGATTGCAGAGGAGTATTCAGAAAGGATGAAGATACCAATGGTATATTGGCTACAATGCGAGAAGAAGTGAGATTTTCCTACAAAGATAGATAGAAGTTTATTAATCTATTTACCCAGTCAATCAGTAGATTGTGTCGGGTGAGCCAGTTATATTCAATGATTAAAGAGCAGGAAGAATCAAGCAGAGTGACATAAAAGTTCAGATTCATACAATCACCAGTGGAAAAATTATAGGTAAGTTGGTAATTTCAGAGATAGTGCTATTTGATGAACCATCAAACAAGTGGAGAGCAACTGGAGGAGTTGCAGATATCTTCAGGCAGTGAGTATCCATAAATTTAAAATTTACAAAACAGTGAGTAGACCCAGAGTCAACAAGAGCTTAGAACGGAATTTTATTAAGGTGATTCTGACCAAGAATCAAGGAAGAGGTAAGGAAAACAAAGAGTGAATGTGTTGAGTTAAATCAGACTCATTGCTACACAGGGAAGTTCAATGCAGCCCTTAGTCTATATAGAGTTCTGAAGGTCACTTTTTATTTTTCTGAGAGTTTCTTAAAAGCAGCTGCCAGAGTATCAGTAGTTGCTAAAGCACTCTAGCCCTTGGGAGAGACCATGGTCTGCTTCTTAGGACAGAAGTCCAGCTTGTGGTCTTTTGCACCATAATAGAGGTACAGGTTGTTTTCAAGATACTTTTTGTACTTGTTACTAGTTAACTTGCTATTGCTGGCTAGCTTGGAAGAGAAGTCCACCTATGAAGTATTGTATTGCTTCTTAGGAGCAGGGGACGGAGATGACTTAGAGAAAAAGTTCTTGGCAAATAAGGCCACTAGAGGTGTATTTGCCTTGTTCTGGGAGACTATGGCAGAACTGGAGATGGAAGCTTTTCCTTACTTCTGGGAGTGAGACTCAAGGGTCTTTTTCTCCACTTATCTTGCATAGTGGCGTTCATGGTCTCATTCTTAGTAGCGGTAATTAATAGTTATCACTGAAGCATATATATCCTGGAACGAGGTGAGTTTTCCTTATTCTTAGGTAGAGATGGGATCTTAGATCCAATTGGGAAGCTCCTGGTAATAACGATGGTACAGAACACTATTTTTCCAACCTAATTAGAAAGCATAGTGCATGAAGTTCACATTATAAGTAGAAATCTTGTCACCAGGCTTCATGTGGGGATTGTTCAGCATGTTGGCTACTTTACCAACAGAGTCTGAGAGATCAAAATGTTGACATAGCTCATCTACAAATAAGTTCAAGTCAGAGAGCCAGTCTTGAATAATGCCCTAGTCTTTCTAGTTAAGGCCCACCTCAAACCAGTCCTGAGCTACTCCAGTAAGGTAAGTTATTGCAAAGTTGATTTTCACAATATTTGTATTGAATTGTGCCAGGTTAGTGCAGAAATATAGACAACATTAAAACAGGAAATTATTGAGCTTGTTAGGCTTAGTGCTGCTGAAAATATCAGGAATATGGGCTTTAGTTCTCCTTGTATTAGTATTGGGACTAGGAGTCTGATTAGAATTAAGAGTGTTAGCGAGTTGGCTGAGTACATTGGCCAATTGTTCATTAGTATTATCACCCTAATGGAGTTTTGACCATGAGTGAGTAGAAAATGTAGGTCTATTAGCTGTAATAGTATTAGTGGTAGGATTAGTAGTGAAAACATCCTCCCAGTTAGGATTGTTGTCTACAGGGACAATACTTGGGCCAGAAATAGGTGAAACTGTTCAGCCAGGTTGAATTATACTAGAGGGAGATCTTGGAAATAAACAGCCTCTTTGGTGAATTCTTCTTGAGTATCGTGAAGCATTTGGTAGATAAGCTATCTGGTCACTGAAATGTGAAATCACATTGAAGGGTATCCCAAGTAGTGAGACCAGAGTTAAAGAGTTACAGTGAGAAGAAGCTATTTTGGACTTGAAGTATAGATTGTAGAGTTGAATTGCAGATGGAACTATGACAGAGGATTTAGCAGACAGAACTACTCAGAAGTGATAGCAGACTTGGGAGTCTAATAATACTGTTAGACATAGTTCACACTGGAGTGGAAGTCCACAGAATAGATTTAGAGATGAGCAGACTTGTGGAATGACCTTAGCTTTAGCTTATGTACTGTGCTGTCTGTTTACCACATGATCGCAACTTCAGATGATAGGAAAAAGTTCAAGATGGGAGTAAGTGCTAATTTGGTGTGTCACTGTTGAACACTGGAGATCAAGTTCAATAAGAATTATCTTCATTGATTATCAGACTAGCAAATTACAGTGTAACTATTAGTCTTATATACAAATGGATAGTATAGGAGATGCTTGGGGTTTTAGTGTTGAGATACTGACAGAGATAACTCTGTCATGGAAAACCAAGTTAAATAAGAGTATCTCCATTGTAGAAGATAGAATACCTGGAGGGTTGCATCACCACCATAAAATGTGTTGTGAGAAAGGTGAGCTTGTATAATTTGGAGATGATATTACCACAGAGATGTAATTTCTGGATAGATAGACTTGCATATAATACTTAGACTTATAATTGTGTCATAAATATTTACTGCTTTTTAGGTTATGAGCCCTAGGCTATGAACCTTAACAAGAACATATTGTCTATACAAAATTGATTTATAAAACATATCTTACACAAACAGACAAAACATTATAATATGTTTACTATTAAAGGAACTATACTACTAATTTTTGCTGATGAGGACAAGTTCAATAGCATAAAATGGATGGCTTGAAGCAAATTTATTTGTGTTACTATTAAGACAATGGGTGGAAGGGCCAACCACTTCAAATTTCCAGAAAATCCTAAGTCTATTGTCTAAGAAATTACTGAACTACACACTTACCTTCAGAAAATCCTAAGAGAACAGAATAGGAATTTCTGAAGGTGACAACTATTCTATATAATAATAAGTCTATTCTAATATATCAGAATACCAATTAAATAAGCAAGAAATGATGATACTTAAGTAATCAGGAACAGTTTAGAATAAAGAAACTGAAATGGAAGAAAGCCAGAGTGCTTAGCAGATATTTCTAGAGCACAAGAAAGCAGATATGTAGATATATGGACAATACTAGAAGACTTTGAAAGACTACAGAGTATTGTAGAAGAGCAAGGGAGTGTAAAAAAGGAAGTTTAATAACATCTGGATGGTTAAAAGTATTAGTATATAGCTTAAAGGGGTCTGAAGTATGGGAAATTGGATGAACAGATGAGTGTGAATATAGAAAGGACTACAGAATACAGATTAGCCAAAAAATGCAGAAGAAAAAGAGCTCAGAAGAGCCAGTTCCCTTACATCTATCTCTTCTCTAAGATTATTATGACTTAAAGTAATGGTAATAGACTTGAAAATCACTTCAAAGTCTATATAGTAGATATATCTCAGTACATCCAGATGTTTAAAATGAAACTCTGGAAGTATCTTTCCAAGAGTTATTCTCCAAGCTAAATCTCTTCCACTTGATTAGATACTATAGTCTTTTCCAGTGCCATTGACTGTTCAATATTTCTTCCACTTTCTACTCTTCTTCACCATCTACAATGACAGGAGCAGGGATTACTATTATCTTCTGTTCCAGAATTAAATCTTTAGAGATAGCTATTAGCTTCACAACATTGAATACCAGATAAAGTCTTTGTTATTAGCAAGAAAGTTTTAGTTTATATACCATTGATCCAACTTGCTTTTCCACTTCAAAGAGATCCAAACATCAGTATGATAACTTAGTAGAGAGGTGTGAATGTCAGAGATATCCAGTGTCAGGAGTACAGTATGAAGTATATATATAATACTAGCCAGATGTCAAAGCTAAGCTTAACATTGCACACTTTCAGCATAACTGGTTCAGTAGCTAGTTTGTTCCTAACATCCAGATATATCTTGTCATCAGATTGGAAAACAGAAGCAGGAATTTAGTATCAATTGTAGTATAGGGCCATATTATCCTGAGATTTTCAGAGTGCTGTCTTTATCTCTTCAAGAGTGAATTTCATCTGTTTAACAATCTATGAGACTGATTCCAGTTTTGATGGCTATTAGTGCAACTCAAAGCCTATCTGTAAAAGACAACCTGTATTAAGAAGAAAGAGAAGATGTTAAGTGGCAGAGTGCATATAGTTGTTATGTTGAAACTTTGCCAATGATAATAGGTTATATCAGTCACTTTGCCATTTATTGATGAAAAGGTGGAGATATTGGTCCAACTCTTGGTTTACACATTTCATCTGTCCAACTGGCTGTAGATGCTATACTATGAAAGTTGCTGCCTTGATCCTAAGTAGTCTGTAAAGTTCCTGAGTAAAGAAAGCCATAAACTATAGACCTCTATCTGAGACCACATATCAAGGAAGACTATGTAGTTTCCAGATATTGTGCAAGAAAAGTTGTAGTACCCCTTCTACTATGACAGTAGTATGAATCAGAATAAAATGAGCTTATTTTGACAGAGTCTACAACTGTCATTACTACATCATATCTAGAAGACTCAGAAAGTTTCATCATGAAATTTATACTCAAGGCATCCTACTAGGAGTCTGAAACTGGTAGTAAATGAAGCTCACAAATTAAGAGATGTCATATAGGCTTGGTTCAAGAGCAAAGATTACAAGTGCTAATATACTAGCCAATATACTGTGACATCTAAAGCTACTAATGATTCTCTAAAACTAGCTCTAATATCTTCTATTGTTCAGCATGTCTTACTACTTTAATATTATAGTGCAGAAAGACAATATGGCACCTAAGGTTGGAAATCTATAAAACTATCACAAAATGAACTACTCACTTATTTGTAATATCTAAACCTTGGGTATACTCTTAGAGGTTTAGGAGTGATTCAGAAGTTCAAGTTCAATGATGATGACAATGATGATTAAGATCAATATAGATGTCAATGATAATGAGAGATAATGATTGATGATTATTAATGAAAACTGATGTTATTAAGTCTGAGGTCTAATTCTCAGATATAAAAGTATTTATACAAGATAGTAATGGTCTATGTGCAAGCTGTTTCCATCACATGATCAAAATGCAAAGCTGTCATCTGTTATAACAGATATTAGACTAATTTTAAAAAGTAACTAATTATGTCATTACATTAATATACTTGTATTTCCATAAATACTAATCTTTATATGATATATAACATATTATTATAAACTGTTTGATGAGCACTTTCCAATGCAACTTTGATTGTTGGAATCTGTTTAGTTGTTCCTGAGATAATAGCCAATAAAACTTAAAGTTACTGATAGTCTGATATCTCAGTAATCTGTTGTCACTTTTGTACATTCCACACATATGTAGATATCTATTATTTAGAGCTTTCCAGTACAACTTAGTTTGTAAAAATCAGTCTACTAGTTGTGGAGATACAAGCTGAATGAAATTTGTGACAGGAATATATATTTTATTTTGAAAAAGAAGCAAGCTATTTGCTTTCAACTACTTGAATGAGTGCTGGAGCTCACTGGCTGTCTTAGCCACTATATCCTCTTGTCTTCCATTCTAGTTTCCTTGATGAATGTTTCTAAAGATACTATGTTTCTCATCTTCCAGAACAAAACTTTCTGTAATATAAATTGTAAAAAAAACTCTAGATAGAGAAGCACTATTTCCTAGTTGTCTAGGGCTCTAGTACTATAATCTGACTATCTGGATAATGTATTTAACTTTTCTATAGACCTTTCAGACCTGTGATAAAGTAAGAAGTCAAACCTTGTTAGATAAAGAGACTATTAGGCTTAATAATAGTTAAGCTTTTTTGCTGCCAAAAAAGGATTTAAGATTTTTGTAGTCTGTTTTATATTTCAACTGAACTTGTTGCTCCCTCCAAGAAGTATTTTTATTTCTTCAATACACAAATAATTGCCAATATTTTCTTATTATATATTTTATAGTTTTACTTAACTGGAAACAAGAACTTACTAAAAAATGCAACCAGATGCCACTTACCATCTGCTTCTAACTGTTGAGAGAGAATAGTCCCAGTTACAAAGTCTAAGCTGTTTACTTTTACATAGAAAGATTTTACATTATTTAGAGAAACTAGTATAGATATGAAAGTAAATGTCTGTTTCAGAACATCAAAGGACTCTTGTTGCTTGTTCTTCCAGGTCTAAATGTTAGATAATCTAGTGAGGTCAAAAAGAAAGTAGGTCATAGCAGAAAAATTTTAGATAAAGTGGTGGTATGTCAGGTGCAGTTCACACTGGGGTGGAAGTCTACAGGATGGACTTAGAGATGAGCAGACTTGTAGAATGACCTTGGCTTCAGCTTATGTACTGCGCTGTTTGTCTGCCATGTGGTTGCAACTTCAGATGATGGGGAGAAGTCTAAGATGGGAGTGAGTGCTGAATGGTATGTTGCTGTTGAATACTAGAGATCGAGTTCAATAAGAGATTATCTTCGTCAATTATCAGATTAGCAAATTATAATGTAACTACTAGTCTTATATACAAACTGATAGTTTAGGAGATGCTCAGGATTTCAGTGGTAAAACCCCTATTGCCCCAAGCGGAAGTTTCAGTGTTGAGACACTGACAGGAGTAACTCTGTCATAGAAGACTGAGTTGAATAGGAGTATCTCCACCATGGAAGATGGAATATCTGGATGGTTGCAGCACCACCATGAGATGTGTTGTGAGAAAGGTAGCTACTATAGAAGGCAGACTTGTATGATTTGGAGGTAGTTTCACCACAGGGACATTATTTCTGGATGAGTGGACTTGCATATGATAGTATTCCCCCCTTAGGACTAAGTCTTCGAAGTTCTATTGAGTTTATTCAAAGTTCTATTGGGTTTAGCCAAAAACCCCGTGATGGTACCTAGGTCAACAATACATAAATGAAAAGAGAAGTTTTTTGCTCTTGTTTCTGTATTGCCATATTTTCCCCTGCCCACTCCAACATTTTCCAAAATGACGTTAAAATACTTGAAGAGCAGTGTTATGAGATACAATGACAGCATGAGAAGGAGCAGCAGTCCCTCCTTTGACTGCAAGAGGCAGTGGAAGCCCATTGTACAGAGCATGTAGCTCAGAAAGCCAGGAAAGAAGTGGAGGCCAAAGCCAAGGAAGAGACCGAGAGGTAGAGGGTTGCAGAGAAGGAGGAGAGGAAGAAGAAGTTGGGAAAGAGGAGAATGGAGATGAAGAGGAGGGGTCCAAGGATGGCCCCAGAGAAAGTCAGGAGGAGGAGACTCTGTTGTCCACCTCCTGTTAGATTAGTGGTTTTGTTTTTACTTTTTTTAATAGAATTTTTATTTTTCTGTGAATTAAATGTGTGAGTAAGAAAAACAAGAATTAAAATGAACAAAAGTTTGAAGTTTTGAAAAGAAAACCCTAAAAAGTGCATGAAAGCTAAGGGTTAATGACAATAAGCAGACAGAATATACTAGAACTTAATGAAGGAAAATCACCATTGGGAATGCACAGAGACAGGAGACAAATGCAACAGCATGATCAGGACAATGGGAGAGGACCAGGCTTGGTGGAATATGTGATGTGGAAATCTGATACCAAGTCCGCAGCATGAATGAGTTCAGATATAGGGATTCATTCAGATTCGTCTCCAGTGTCTTCATACTCTAGCCAGATCACCTTGTACAGGAGTTTGCATGCCTGTTGGCAATCGATTTTAGAATCCACTATCCAAGAAATTTCATATTTGGATTCCCCGTCGATTATGACTGGAGCGGGGGCTGGCTATATTCTCTCAGAGAAAGTGTTGGATGTGGCAGGTTCAAGCATGGACACATAGAAGACTGGATGAACAGAGCACATGGACTCTGGAAGACGGAGAGTGAACAATAGAATACCAGGCTAGACAATGATTTCATAGGGTCTGAGATATTTTTTGGAGAGTTTCTTTGAAGGCCAAGTGGTTTGGAAGAACTGAGCTTTGACAAAGACTTTGTTACCTACTTTGAAATCAGGAGTGGGAGAATGTCGTGCATCAGCAGATTTCTGATAATACTGTTGGGCCACGGAGATTTCAGCTTTGAGAGTACTCTGTAATTCATCGAGATCTATGGCGAAGTCGCAGGCTCGGGAGGAAGTAATATTGCATTCAGGGTAAACAGTGATGTTCAGATGATATCCCTTATTAGCGAAAAATGGAGAAACATCGG
>JAJOHK020001030.1:0-16624 GCA_022457215.2 Leucocoprinus gongylophorus
CAGCTCTCTACCACAGCTTTATATTCAAACCAATATCATTTAGTAAGTAGCTGTAAGGAATTAGTCTTACATGGGAAATTGTAAGGCTAGAAAAGATAGCCCAAAAGCAGCAATATGTAGTGTGGTATAACAACTGATGGCTTGGCTTATATAACTAAGCACTAAGTATATACTACAATGGAACATATATACCTATTGATACTAATCTCTTATTGTTAGGACAACTAGTATTATAGCAACTGCTACTGAGAAGATAAAAATGTACACTCAGTAATAAACTTAGGAGTCAGACTTGTTTAGCAGGTTTAACAAGAGAAACTCAACAAGAAATCCTCTGTTACAACTTAAGTCTAAGATAAGAGTGAAATCTTCTAAGTGGACTTTGACATTTTCTACTTTTCTAGTCTTTTATGATTCCTCTTTTCTTTTATTGTTTAGTTTCCTTATTTTCTTCTTTGAACTCAGCTGAGGGGTATGATATCATGTCATATGTGACATTAAGTGTGACTTGGTAGAATGTCATAGATACTTGTTACATCTATCCCAACTTATAGATAATGCTTTCTTTTTTATCCACACTTCCTAACATCTTCCATTATAGATCACAGTCTCTATTCCATCTCAGATATCTTCACTAGACCCTCAACAACTCCATAAATCTCCATCCCAAACATCTAAAGATCAACTAAAACTAGAGTAACTCACTTAACAGTCTCTATTCCTAAGTAACTACACTAGATAGCATACTTAGTATATAAGTTGATAATTATACTATAAAGCCTTATTATCAGAATTGCAAGAAGTGGACTCAGTTCTTTTCCATTTTCTTCCTATTTCCTATTTTCCTTTTGATTTATTTTTATTTTTATTTTTATTTTCCCTTGTCTATCTTTTGCACCTAGGGTTAGGGTTAATGACAGCATAGGTTATGTGGCACAGAAGAAGATTCTAAAAGGATGACGTCATACCATATGCAGACCTCATGGCTAAACACATGGTCATTTAGGGTAGGCTAGAAATAGCTAGCATGGACTATGAGGACTCAGTATATAAAGGTAGACTATTCTGTACAGAGTTTTCTATTGAGTTCTCTTGTGTTACCCCAATATAAGGTTACCTCTTAATCCAACTCTAAGGGCTTTGAGTCATAACACTTATCCTGAAAATCAACTAAAACTAGTACTATTTTCCAGTGATAGTGATAACACATCTTCCTATCTTCCAGTAGACTTATCTGCTAGACATTCTAAGTATCTTTTCTGAAATATACAACTAGTATAACTAGTAGAGATGCAGCACATAAGCTAAAGTCAAAGATCATTCTGATATCTATGTTCCATATATACAAATAACACAAGTTGCCAATTGGACTTCTGAAGACTCACTATTGGATCTTAGATAATGAGATGTGAATTATATCTAACTGTCACAAACTTCATTTAGCTTGTATCTCCACAACCAGTAAACTGATTTTCACAAACTAAGTTGTGCTGTAAGGCCCTAAATGAGGGCTATCTGCACATATGTAGAATGTACAAAAGTAACAACAAACAACTGAGATATCAGGCCATCAGCAACTGTAAAAGCTTTGTTTGCTAATATCTCATGAACAGCTAGACAGATTTGCATGATCAAACTTGTGTTGGAAAGTACTCATCAAACTATTTCCAATAATATATGGTATATTACATAGCAATAAGTATTCATAGAAATACAAGCATATTAATGTAGTAACATAATTAGTTATCTTCTAAAATTAGCCTAACAGCTGCTATAACAGATGACAGCTCTCATCAGGTATAAGTTTTGATCATATGATGGAAACAGCTTGTGCACAGACCATTACTCTTTTGTATATATACCTCTGTGTCTGAGGACTAGACCTTAGACTTAATAATACTAATTATCCTTGTTGATACTACTCATTACCTATTATTATTATCTCCTTATACTGAACTTCTGAAACACCATTAAGTTCAAGTATCACAACCAGTGAGTGGCTTACTTGTGATACTTACTCTCAAGTCCAAGACATACTGGAGATACTTAGGCTTCTACTTTGATTAGCACCTGTTCTTCAAGAAACATGTTTGTTACTACTTTACCAAAGCATCATTTACTATTAAATTAATGAGTATACTTGAGAACTCAATAAGAAACTCTGGTTCTTTTCTAAAAAATTTATTAAAATCCAGATTGTAAAAAGACACTCTAAACTACCCTAAAGACTCATAGTGTTTATTACCCAAACAGAATTCCATGCAAAGAAAAAAGTGTTCAATAACCATAAAGAACTCTAATTGTTATGATGCACTTGGACTTAAACATTTTTCTTTTCTTTTTATCTATTTTTCTTGATTTAATATTTCTTTTCTTTTGTTTTTCTTGGACAATGAAGAGGCATATGACTTCAGTCACATGATACATCACATGACATAAGTTCATAAGCCTATAACTTGGGAGAAGGAGCTGGAAGAATAACATTAAGATACATGTCAACAACATATTTATCTCATAGTATACATATTATATACTCATGGACAACATATGGACTTTAGTGTAGGGTATTTATTATTGGCACAGACCATCTATGTATTATATAAATAGTGTAGGAGTATAACAGAGACTTCTTGTTGAGTTCTCCTATGATTCCCATAAGATACTTACTCTATAAGTTTACCTTAGTAATACTATTGGTCTTTATGACTAGTAATTGCTACAACACCAATACAAGCCCATAATGCTGCTTCTATGAGTTGTACTTGATACTACTAGTCTTATTAGCATCTCTCTATGCTTATTTCTATCTAATCAATTTTCTAAATATTTCTATTAAGGTTTCTAGCTATCTGGTTCCTATTATTTTCTACTTATATTATAACTGTTCTACTTGATTAGTATAGACTATAGAGATACTTATAGTAGCCACTGTCTTTAGAAGACCCTATTCCATTCTCTTAAAATCTTCTTGAAGTTGTAATCTCTGCTAAATCACTATATTCTTTGCCTAGTTGTTCTAATAGTAGAACAGAATATTTCCCTCCAGAACCTCAATACATCAACTGATTTGGGAGTCTAGGACTATTCATTTCTATGTCTTAACATTCCTCATCTTTCTTATCTTCTAACTAATATCTGCTTCTAGCTACCATCTAATATCTCTTATTAATACTAACAAAGCCTTAGAGCTTCCCCAGCACTATCTAAGAGAAGTAGCCAAGTGCCAGCAAGCCTTGGAACACAACATCAATGATATCTTAGCCAGTTTCATAAATCAACTCTAAAATCTATACTCACTTATATTCAATCTTATCTCTGCAAATGTTTTCTTTCTCCTATTATAAAACTCTTCTCACCTACTAATACTTCTATACCTCAAAATCTCCTTTAATACTCTAGACCCCATATATTTCCTCTTCCAGACTTCAGTGGTAATTAATAAACTAGGAAAGCCTTCTTAAGCTTCTGCTCCTTATATATCTGCCTATCTGCTAAACAGTTTTTTTCTGACTAAGACAAGATTCTTTAGACATTGTCCTTCTTTACAAGTGACTATACCTTTAAATAGTCAGAAATAATCAATCCTTTTTTATAAAGAGTCTACTACAGATACTTTTCTTATTACTATCTAGTCTAAGTTTGATTAGCTTTTCTAAGAGTACTTCTTGTGTATTAAACACTGATAGCTCTTTCTCCAAGTGTTCACATAGATATGAACACTACCCACAAACTCTGCCTCATTCCAATTAAAGAATGTTCCTACTGTGGTATTTTATCAACTACATAGTCTACAACTACCCAACAAGGTTGGATGTTTGGTAGTTAACTAGTGAGTAATGTGAGAAACTAATGAAAGACTTAAATGTGTTAAAGAATGTCAAAATAGTACAACAATTAGAGCCCATAGAACAAGAAGAACTGAATAGCAAATTAAGTGATCATCAGAATTTTGTGTAGAACAACTGGCAATATGTGTATCCTGGCCACTGAATAATAGGTTTACTATACTACCTATAAAAGAATACAAGGAAAATAGTAATTCCTTAGATGTACCTGACCCTCTATCTTATATTGTCACTACTTTACTCTTTCACTGGCCTAGATGGAAAAAGAAACTTCCTCTCTGATCTACTATCAATACTCTCAATGTCTGTAGAACTTTTTTAGAGACTATTAATACCTCTGAATCTCTTACTATACATGTTTTAGTAAACTCTAGTACTACAAGAGTCTTCATTAACAAAGCCTTTGTAAAAAAGCACTGTTTGAACATATACAAACTTTCCAAGACTATACTAGTTTACAATGTTAATAGAATATCTAATAAGGCTGGCCAGATATCTAAAGTAGTGAACATGGTCCTATATTGCTAGACACATGCTTGTTGTAGCAACCACTTAGTACAAAGACCAAATAGTATCACTAGAGTAAATCTCTTAGAAAGATAAATATCTCATAAGAATTATAAGAGAACTTAACAAGGAGTTTCCACTGCATTTCTATACCATTTATACAATACATACATGGTCTGTGCTAATAATAAGTAAACTTGCCCTAATATCCATGCATTATCTATAAGTGCACTATATGTACACTATGAGATAAACATGCCATTAACATACATCTTGACATTATCCTTTTAGCTCCTTCTTTCAAAGTCTAGGCCTATGATCTCACATTATGTGACATGTCATGTAACTGCAGTCACATTTCTCTTTTTTTTTATTTTTATTTTTATTTTTTTTAAAATCAACGATTTATAACGCGGGGCACGAGGGCAGACCACGGTAACTATTTAGTAGCTACAATACATTGATGGGCGAACTACATGCAAAATAAAGAAAAAGAAAAAGAAAGGGAAGAGGAAAAGAAAAGAAAACTACCTAAAATTGCTAACAGGATAGCTACATTACTGTACTCTACATTCGAAAGAGTTCCTGTTGTTTTCTACCATGCCACTCTCGATTGAAACGGTTGCGCCAGTATGGACAACTATAGCTGTCCGCTTGGTGGTCTCCTTTGCAGTTCATGCATTTGAAGATGTGTGGACATGGCTCGCCTTCCTTGGTGGCCGAACAATTTAATTTCTTGTTTTCCATGCAACACCCCGCTTTCTCTCTGTGATGTTCAGTAATGTGAGCTCCATAGCACTTGGCATACCTAGAGATATGAGAGCAACAACTAAGTGTCGAATGTCCCCACTTCCAACAGTTCTTACACTGCGGGACTCCTGGGTTCATGTTGGTACCTTTAATGGTAGCGATGAATCTTCCAATGTTGAAGCGATGATTGATAATGTTCTTCGCCGAAGAACCACTCTGGGAATCCCAGATGTCCACCCAGACCACCGCCATGTCTGATTTTGAAGACGCTTTGATGATGCGAGGTTTTGAAGCCAACACAACACCATTGAACAGGTGGGTTTCTTTGAGAACACCTTTGATGAAATCAGGGGAAATAATGTCCTGGTTGATTTTGTATGGGAGTCCAATAATCTTCATGTATGACTTGGACTTTGGGAGACGTGGACTCTCGATTGAATTTGGGTCGACGTTTTGCATGTTCTTGAGATAGTTCTCAATTGTTGTTAAATTGAGATCGTTTGCCGGCTTGCTGGTGGTGATGATGATTCCATTGTTTGTACTTCAAATGAAATCTGCGACGATGTCTGATTTGGAGTTTCTCAGACATTTGTTGATATTAGTAATGTGGCTATGGACTGAGTTGACGATTAACTCAGCAATATGTTTGGCCATTGGTATGATAACTTCCTTCCTAGACAGCCCTCTGGTTGTCATGTTGATCTTGGGTTTCCTGTTATCCCCTCTGCTATATTTGATTTTCAATACTTTTCCCACTTCATCTGCCGACAAAGCAGGAAATGCTTCTTTGACTCGCACAATGTCTTCAATGCGCGATAGATTAGATTTTGAAGCCTGTGTATAGGTCTTCTTCAAGTTCGAAGGTTTAGGATCCTTCTTGGCGGTAGACTCAACGTTCTTGTTGGGAGGAGGTGGGGCCCTTGGTATATTTATGGTGGGCGGAGGAGCCACCTCTGCAGATGGCAGAGGAGACAGGGTATTTGTCATCATTGTGTTTGAAGATTCAGTTGAAGGCTGTTTCTGTGAGTAATAAGGCATGATATGATCTCCAACGCATTTCCTAATGGTCAGATCCTTGTCTTTGGAGAAAGGGACTATATCCCAATTTGCAGAGTATATAGTGTCAATTAACTTCCAAAGCTTTTCGACGACAGGTTTCACTTCTCTTTCCGTTGGGTTTGGATGGTGTTTGATGAAACTCCTCATTCTTGTGAGGGAGTCATATATCATTTCAGAATCTTTTGCGAGCGTATTCTCAGATCCGAATATAGATAGCGCATGGTGTGATCCATCCCAGTTGCTGCTGATTGCAGGTTGTCCTTCACTGTAGCTTAATACCAAAGGTGCAGTAGAAGCTGCCCTGTTCTTGCCATTTGGTCCCTTATTATGTAATGGAACATGAGGCAATGGAATATGTTCACTTGCAGGAGTAACATGCAGCGTAGGTGAGGCAGGAGCTTGTGGAGGATCCATGCTCCAGTCTATGTCCAATTCCTCCTGAGGCCTCTGAAAGCCAGGGTTTAGGAATGGACTGACGAAAGGCAACGACTGTTTCTTGTTGTTGGCTTGTTTTGGTACCATGTTTAACTCGCTCGTGGTAGTAAAAGAAATTGAAGACAGTGTAAATCACTACTATTTCCTATAAGTACTAACCACACAAGATGGTGGTAGGAGGAAAGAAGCGATGGTCACATTTCTCTTCATTGTCTAAAAGAAATGAAAATAAAAAATAAAAATACAAATAAAATAAAATAATATTAAATTAAGGAAAATAGATAAAAATAAATGAAAAATATTCATGTCTAAGTACATTATAAAAATACTAAGCATACTTTGCTCATAGTCTTCAGCTTAGAGAAATAAGATCTTATCCTCAGATTCACCTAGCTTAAATAAAATAATCTAAAGGTAAACTAACAGAAGAGTAAGATATTCATAACTCACTGTTCTATCTACTGTTCAAAGTACCAAGAAGCAAGAAAGACCAAGAAATTAAGAATCCATATATTAGATGTATGCTGCTTAGACTCTATTCTTACTTTTATAGATAGCTCTAAAGATGAAGAACCTCTTCTCAGCATTCTTGTAGAATATATAATAAAACTAGGTAATCATATTCTTATGACCCAACTGATCCCCAAACATTTTACCCTAGATCTCTATACTATGATTACTCTCTCACAGAGGCTCTCTGTAGCTTACAAACAAGTGTGAATTCTGGAAAAGACAAATTAGACACTCTCTCCTATGTCTGGAAGTTTGAATCAGTCTTTGCCAAAGATAACTTTGATATTCTCTCTAAGTATTACTGAAAATATGCCATCAAGCTAACACTGGGGGCTAAACTCAAGTTATCAAAAGTATACCCTCTTTCACCTATAGAACAAACAGAGCTGGATACTTTTCTTGTTGAGAATCTCTATACAGATAGAATATTGTTACAACTCAAAGACCTTAGGGTTGGTCAATAAGAAAAACCTTGTATTAGGTTAACACAAGAAAACTTGATAGAGAGCTTTATACAAAATTGTTTACCTTATATACTACTAACTCATAGTTCATGCTCTACTACTTTAGCCTGCCCTAAGTAACCATATATTTGCCTTAAGGTTAACATGTATTGCATATACTGTATAATATCATTATACTAGAACCTTCTATGTCTTTCTATTGTATCCCCATGACTGTGACCAACTCATCACATTAGCCCCTAACCCTTAGTTCAGAAAAGAAAAGAAAATATAAGGAAAATAAAAAGATATTAGAAAAAGCTTGAGTCTAGGCTTTGCAACTCTAACAAATATATCTTTGAAATCTCTCATGGCTGTACCAGTATTCTCCATTGTGATATTTGTTGACAATAGACTCTTCATTTCTCAAGAGAAGAGTTATGAAAAATCTAATATGAACTTTATAATATCATCTTATCCTTATTTCACCAGTTCAGTCTGGTTACTGAGCATGACAAATTGGAAGTGTTTCACTTCTTGAGATTGACAAAGAATATCAACCTATCTCCTCTGGATTTACATTTTTTAGAAGGTCTTATTCTTTGTCTGAAAAATACATAGTATTATTTGGAACTCTTCTTTGACAAGAAGCTCTTGTTTTATTAATACATTCATTGCTATACTAATAAAGTCTTGTTCACAACCAAGAGCATGAAAATGTTAGGCAATTCTACAAGAGGATTATCTCTAACACACAAATAACTACTTTACAGAACATATGTTTTTTTCATCACTTTATATGGACTTTAGCTCTTGTATTTCAAAGGAGCACTATTTTATCAGCCACTCAAGAAATTAAAGAAAATGCAGAAAAGAGTGGCTTTATAGATCATAGAAGCATTTTGCACCTCACTAACATAGAAAGTAGAAATTATAGCTGGCCTCATCCCTTTCTCTCTTGGATAAACATCATTTCAAGAAGGCCAAACCTCACTGCATGGCCATATCTCAGTTTATGGCCAAGTAATGATTGAAAAACTTTCATCTGCCTTTCATCTCATAGACACTTTTTCTAGTCATTTTTCTTTTCATTCAGTTAACAGAAAAGACACTAATGCAAAAATCACATATTATATCAAACTTGATATCATTTACAAGAATTTTCTCATTAACTAAGATATAGTCCTCATCATTTTGGATGCTAGTATTAAAAACAACACTGCTACCTCAGTTTCTCACATTTGCTGAGATCAACATTATTGCAAAAACCATTCATCATACAATGAATGTAATATCTACTGAAGCAGAACTCTTTACCATTAGGTGTGAGATTAATTGAGCAATTCAAACACAAAACACTACACATATTATTGTCATTACTAATGTTATTTCTGCTGCTAAACAAATCTTTGATATGTCTAATCATTTCTATCAACTACACTCTATTACTATATTCAGTGACCTTAAAGGATTCTTTTAAAAGAACTCTAGTAACTCAATTTCATTCTGGGACTATTCTAGTAACAACAAATGGCTACCTTATTTATTGGTTAGCAAAGAGTCAAAATATCACAAGATAGATCCTATTAGTAAATATAAACAATGATTCTTCCCCAACAAGTCTATTACATGCCCATGCAGCAATGCTTCTATTAAAATAAGAACACATATTTTACATGATTGTACACATTATACAAAGTCATGGAATTCTAAATGAAAATCTCTCAAAGATGTTATCATGTTTCTTAAGTTTAACCTGAATGCATTTTATTTCCAAGATAGTATTATAGTTGTCTTCTACACTTTTCTTTTTTTTTCTTTTTTTTTCTTTTCTCTTTCTATTTAAGTAATTACATTGTAATTACTATAGTTTACTACTACATCCTATGTAATAAATTGTTAATTTTCTTTTAAAAAAGTGAAGGAGTGTGATGTGATTTTATATGTTACAGATCATGATTATGTGACACAAGAAAGATTGTAGATGATTCTGGAGTAGATGATATCATATTACATAACAACAACATATTGATCTTATGAAAATCATATGAACTTTAAGGTAGATTAGTTGTAATATGTACACAGGCCACAGTCTGTAGTATATAAGATAGACTAGACTAGCTTATAATGAAAAATTTATTGGGTTATTTATTTTTCTTTATTTGATTTTCCTTTTATTTAATTTTTTGTTTTTCTTGGTTAATAAAGAGGTACATGATTATGATCATATAATATATTATATGATGTAATATCATAGGTTTGAAACATGATAGAAGAAACTAGAATAATGATATCAAGAGCATAGCTATAGCATATTTGTTATGTTATAAGACTCAGATTTAGAATCAAAAGAATAAACCTTGAATTGAGTTAATTACAAGAGAACTTGATGGAGTTCTTAGTACAATGTATCTATCTTATATACTATACTAGTTAGTCTATGCTACTACTGTATCTAGTCTATCCTAAAGACCATGTGTAAACCTTGAGGTCAACATATATAAAACATGCTGTATAATATTATTATTCTAGAACCTTCTATATTCTTTTATTGTAATATATGATTGTGTGACCATTACTGTGACATATGACTGATGTGTGATACCAAGTCATGCCTTGTGACAGTTTGTGACATGTGACTATGACATCACACTGAACCCTAACCCTAAATAAAGTAAAAAGTAAAATAAAAGTAAAATAAAAAGAAAAATAAAATAAAATAAAGTCCATCATTCACAACTCTAACAATATTCACCTTGGGGTAATAGTATAGTAGACTTATAAATAACATATGTAGTTTAGGATAGGTCTTGTAATATAGTATAAGAATATCAGAGACTTCTTGTCAAGTTCTCTCTTGATTTCTATAAGACTCTTTGTAATATAAGACTACTTAGTATGCTATTGACTGTCTTGGTTAGTGATTGTCACAACAAAGTATGTCTTTTATCTTAGTTTTGAGACTTAAGTCATAACATGTAGTTATAGTCAGAGTATATATTTAATGTGATAATTTATGTTCAATAAGACTTTTTTTTCCTTCAGGTGTGAACTATGCTTAATAAGAGTGTAAAAAAATAAGTATACTGGGATTAGTAGAGTACTGTAGATTTTACCAGTATTTAGTAGTATTTAGCAACTTATAGAGGTGTAAGAAAAAGCAAAGTGAGTAACATGTTCAAAGTAATTGTAAATAATTTAGAGATGTTTGTAGTACTAGAGATTAGATCAATACTAATATATAGAGTAGTTAGTAGTTCTAGATACAAATTTTAAGCCTAAAAACTGAAGTTTGTGGTATAACAGATCCTCTTACAGTCATTCTCATGATATATATATGGTGTCATGGGATGCTTTGGATACTAACAATTTTTATTTTATTTTCTTTGATTTTTCTGATTTTATATTAATTTGGTTTTTCTTTTCTTTTCTTTTTCTTTGGACGATGAAGAGGTATGTGACACTGCAGTCACATGACATATCACATGATGTGATGTCATAGGCCTAGAAGGTGGTAGAAAGATCTGGAAGATGACATCAGGGCATATGTATACAACATAACAACCTTAAGTAGAAAATGAGGTAGACATGAGGTTGTAGCATGGACAATAGAGCAGGCTTAATTATTAGTAGCATAGACCAGCCATGTTTTGTATATATAGAACTCTAATTTAGCAGAGACTCCTTGTCAAGTTCTCTTGTGATTTTCCCCACTTGATTGCCTACTGAGAGCTTTACTCACTTGTGTAGCTATTGGACTTTGTGTCTAGTGGTTGCTACAACATATGGTAGACTTATAAACAATACATGTACTTTAAGGTATGTTATATATTGTAGGACACAGACCAGCATATAGTAGTATATAGAATAGTAATACATTATAGACTCCTGATTGAGTTTTCTTGTGATTCCTACAAGACTCTTTACACTTAAGACTTATTGAGCTGTTAGCTATCTTTGGTTAGTAGTCACTATAATATCTAATATCTTCTACTTTTTTAAATTTATATTATATAATTAATATTATGTACACTGTTATATACTCTGTGATATTATATGACATGTGATATTCCATAATCACATGTTCCTTACAAGGGTTTAAAGAGTACTATGACACTTGTCTTAAATTACTCTCCAGCTATTAAAACAATTAGATATAAGCATGGATAGATTTCAAAGCTCTAAAAAAACCTAATATTAGGGGATATTGATACTATAAGTGCAGATCCACTTTATAGAGGCTTAGTTATACTCTTAGGCTGATTATTATTTAGACTAGCTTCTGATAAACTGATAACTATCTTTATTTTATTCTGATCCCTGTTGTCTAGTCTATGATAGTAGTACTATGTTAGATATAGTTTACACTCTATTGTCTGAGATCTGATAGTAGATCTTGGGAGTCCAAATAAGTGATTAGTATGTTATATAAGAATATAGAAAACAGATTGGAATAACATTTGGCTTTAGCTTGTATACTATATCTTTACTAGTTAGACTAGTTGTATATTTTGAAATGGAACTTGGGAACTTGACAAGTGGAAAACCACCAGAGGGTAGCAAGATGTATTGTTGCTAATACTGAAAATGAGTGTTAGTTTTAGTTAATTTTCAGAATAACTAATATAGTATAAACTATTAGATTATATACTAGATATGCTATTTAAGATAATTATCTGAAATGGAGGCTATTAAGTGAGTTATTCTGATTTTTAGTAATTCTTATATTAAATAATACAAGAAAACTTGATAGAGTTCTAAGTATGAAGTTGTTTATCTTATATATTCCAGACTAATGGTCTATACTACACTAAACCTAGCCTATACTAAAGATCATGTATATTACATATTGTTGATATATAGGATAATATTATTATTTTGAAAACTTCTATAATGTTCTTTTATAGTATGTGATTGTGTAATGTGATATGTGACATGTGACAGTTTGTAACATTATACTAAACTCTAATCTTAAGTTTCAAATAAATAGTAAATAGTAAATAAAATAAAATAATAAAAGAAAATAATAATAAAAGTTAAGTCTTTAACTCTAATACTATAAAGTTAACAAAGACTAGTGAAGATACCCAAGATAGAATAGAAAGGTATAATCTATACTGGAAGAAGTTGAGAAGTGCAAATTATCAGAGTTGTAAGTAGTGGACTTTGTTTTATTTTCTTTCTATTTTATTTTTTATTTTTTCTTTTACTTTATTTTAGTTTTCATTTTCACTTTTCTTTATTTTGATATAAATGAAGAATGTGAGGTAATGTCACATGTGACAAAAACATGATACCTATTATAGTCACAGATTACACAATCATATGACACAAAGAAGAATATAGAAGATTCTGGAATAAGTAATATTATATAGTATAGCAACAATATGTTGGCCTTATAGAAAGCATATATACTTTAGGGTAGGTTAGTTGTAGTGTGTACACAGACCACAGTCTGTAGTATATAAGATAGACTAACTTGGAACTCTATTGAGTTCTTTTGTGTTACTCAATATAAAAGTCATAACACAGATAAGGAGGAAAGAGGTTATCCATGGGTTGGAACAGATGCAGTCAGAACAGAATATGACATACTATAGTTATTTAGTTAATTATAGTTGTAGATACTGATCAGTCAAGTATATGGACTATATGCTTGGACCATCCTACTATAATATATATGGTAGTAGCGTTACTGTAACAGTAGAATACCTTACCCAAATATTATCTGGAGTTTCTGGACACTTACAACTCCTCAAGTAAGACTAATCCCCTTGCACCTAATGTTGTGGCAACCACTAGACACAAAGTCCAATAGCTACACAAGTGAGTAAAGCTCTTAGTAGGCAATCAAGTAGGGAAAATCACAAGAGAACTCAACAAGGAGTCTCTGCTAAATTAGAGTCCTTTATATACACAACATGCTTGGTCTGTGCTACCAATAATTAAGCCTGCCCTTATGTCCATGCTTCTTCCTTATATTCGCCTCAAGGCCACCATGTTGTATACATGTGCCCTGACATTATCTTCTAGATCCTTCTACCACATTCTAGGCCTATGACATCACATCATGTGACATGTCAATGTGACTGCAGTGTCACATGCCTCTTCATTATCCAAAAGAAAAAATAAAAGAAAAAAGAAAGAAAATCAATATAAAATCAGAAAAATAAAATAAAATAAAAGAAAAATAAAAATAAAATTGTTAGTGTTCAAGTGTCCCATAACACCTAAGTTCTTTATTCTGATAGAACAAGATTTCTAGAGGTAATAGCTGCCCTATATACTTGACTTACATGAGTACTAAATAATGTCATCATCAGTGTTAAGAACAGTTGGAATAGAAAAACAAATTAGAGGATGCAAAGCAAAAGAGCAAATATGGAAGAATAGATCATATTACAGGTGAGCATTGAAGAGCCGATGAGACATTCAGTCATGGAAGAATTGATGCACATAGAAGAGTAGATCCTCTCTTGCACCAGCTCTCTACTAACTAACAGCTTTAATGATATTAGTAAGTAGTCATCAGTTGTCCACACTGTGCTGTTCTCTGTTTCTTCCAACATTAATAATGGCACGGATAAGACCAAGAGTAGCTGGTTCCCTTATACTTATCCCATTCTTGTAGGATTTCCTGCAGGCGAGTTGTGTAGCTAGTATCTTAGTTGCAATAAAGCATAGGTTTTCCTGGAGATCTGAGGCCTCTTCTACACAACTAAAATGTGTACAACATGCATGAAGCCAACATGAGGCAACAATCTGAGAAATCATAACATCTTCTTTGATATCTGCAAATAGGTATTGCCCCGACTTAGGACCAGGCCAGAGTCACAGTAAATTGGTCTCAATAACTAATCTATGCTTCAGGAATCAATTAATAATGATCTGTAGGAGAAAGCTGGGGCATTGTTATGCTATAGCAGCTTCTTCAAAACTTTCCTAATGCTATGGGGTTATCTGCTATGGGGTTATCTCTTAGTAAGAGTTGACATCCTAAATTTGGGTTTGACGTTGATAGCCGTACATAGCAACGCGATCGAACTCACCTATCACAATGGACTTGTACAACCACGGCGTTGTATTCAAGCCTGATGACTTGCAGACGGTCGTTTATCATCTTGATCAATTTCCATCGAACTACTGTGAGTGATCAAGCTCAATCTTGGACGAAAACGCTCTCAATCAAATAGCCTACGTTCGGATTTACTGGGTTGACTTAGCCAATGTAAGACGCTGTCGAATCGTACCTGTTGAATATTTCAAGCAGCTCCTGGCGTCAAATCGGCCTGGCGTAAACGTCGCAAAAGTCTGTCTTGGCATCGTGTATCTTGTTACGTCCCCAGGTTTCTCATCTATCGGAGAATATCTCTATGCACTAGACGTGTCTACATTACGACCACTATCATTTGTGGAAGGCCACTTAGGTGTCCTTGGCCGGTTTGAGGAAAAGACACCCTATCAAACTACCGATGGTTTGACTAGCGTCCAGGTTGATTTATGTCCTCGGACATTACTCAAGAGGATCATCCAGTGAGCCTTCCCTCCAATAAGTACAGAAAATGATCAATAGTCGCTGCAGGGATGGTAGACAATCATGCGATGCCGACTTCCTTGTTGGTTTCGAATCTGAATTTATCCTTCTCAGCTCTATCAATCCTGTGAAGCCTTCAAATGTTCACCAATGGTCCTCTGCTGCTGGTTTCCTTGCCGGATCCAAGGAGGCCACCATCCTGGAAGAGATAGGGAAAGCTGTGCAGGCCTCGGGGTTATCACTCCAAATGATCCATTCAGAGGCGGCCCCTGGTCAATACGAGGTGGTCGGAGGCCCCCTCAACCCCCTAGATGCGGCAGATCAGCTTATTTTCACCCGCGAAATTATAGTTAACATTGCATCGAAACATGGTCTGCATGCCACTTTTGCTCCCAGACCGTTCATGACGAGTGCAGGATCTGCTGCACACACTCACATCTCAGTGCATTCAGCCAAGGAGGGAGATAAACCACCGGATCGACTGTCAGAGTATGAATCGGCGTTCCTTGCTGGCATCATAGAGCATCTGGCTTCCCTTCCTGCTATCACCCTCCCTACTCCCGCTTCGTACAAACGCATGGTTGATGGCGTCTGGAGTGGTGGTACCTATGTACATTATGGAACCGAAAACCGCGAGGCACCCATTCGCATAACGAATGCGACCTCCCCTAAATCAAGGAACTTCGAGATGCGCTTCGTGGATGGCACAGCCAATCCTCATTTGGCATTGGCAGCTATCATTGGCGCGGGTTTGAGCGGCCTGAAATCGTCCACACCTCTACAGATGAAGGATTGTCCTGGTCCAAAATGTGCTTGGGAGATGACGGAGGAGGAGAGGAAGGCTTTAGGGATCACAAAACGGATGCCACTTGATGTTGAAGAGGCGAGACACAACCTCGTGACAGATACAGGACTGAAACAGGTCCTTGGAGAGAATTTAGTTGCGAAGTATATTTCAGTTAGCAAGGCAAGTCACTTCCGCGGCCCTAGTCGAAGTTGAAACTCACTTTGATTTGATAGACTCTGGAAGGGGCATTACTTCAGGACCAAGACGAAGCTGCACAACTGACTCGCTTGGTAGAGTTCTATTAAACAAGATCTCTCGGAAAAATCTTGCTCTTTATACTTCTCACAATGTAGACAGATGGTTCGTCTCTATGTGCAATGCATTATATCATCATTATGGTTTATTCCTTTTTCCCATTGCTGCGCACATGCTGGAATGAGATAAATTGGCACCTGTGTTCCTTGAACCACCATGTGATCCAGTTTTTCCCATAAAGAAACATAAAAGCGACGAACTCTTACATTCTTCAATAACCACTGACTGATTGGTTTCACAACCAGCTCAGTGTCACAAAATAACTGTTGTCCACCTGTTGCTTGACTCCAAAACGTCCAAAACATCATGTTCCACCGATGGCAGCGACATATGACTACTATGACACGACCACCTGTCTTCCAACTATCAACGTCATAGAACCACGACGTACATGTAGTTCCGAGAAGAAATAGATCCCTCATGGGGGAAAAGTGAC
>JAJOHK020001031.1:0-16574 GCA_022457215.2 Leucocoprinus gongylophorus
AGATTCACACAATTGAACTTGCATTGGAAAGTGCTCATCAATCTATTTCCAATGATATATAATGTGTCTCAAAACAATAAGTATTGGTAGAGATACAAGCATATCAATGTAGTGACATAATTAGTTACCTTCTAAAATTAGCCTGACAGCTGCTATAACAGATGACAGCTCCTATCAGGTATGAGTTTTGATCATGTGATGGCAATAGCTTGTGCACAGACCATCACTCTTTTGCATATATACCTCTATGTCTGAGAACTAGACTTCAGACTTAACAACATCAATTATTCTTGTTGATACTACTCATCACCTGTTATTATTATTGTTAGGAACAGACCAGCCACTGAACCAGTTATGCTAAAAGTGCACAATGTTAAGCTTAGCTTTGACATCTGGCTAGTACTATATATATACTTCATACTGTACTCCTGACAATTATCTCCTTATACTAAACCTCTAAAACACCACTAAGTTCAAGTATCACAACCAGTGAGTAGCTTATTTATGATATGGACCAGTATATCAGTCTACTAGTTTCCTTACTAGCCTTTTTTTGAACACCAAATCTTTTGTATATAATATTACTTTATTTTCTTTCTTTTATTTCTCTACTTCTCTCTTTCTCTTGTTTATTTTCCTTTTCATTTCCTTCTATACTCTTTTCAACACTGCTCTAGCCTCTTTCTGAACTTTCTTCATCCTCTCTGCAAACTCTGTTGCTTTCTCTACTTTTCTCTTTCTTCTAATAATTACTCCTATTCTTAACTCTCTACTATAATTTGCTATAAATAGAAATACTTTGATTACTATATGAACTTTGTTGTTCACTGCAAACTTCACTATACATGACTATTCTAACCAATCCTCCTGCCTATGATTTACAAAGAACTACAAGTAATATTCCAACTCTTGGTTATGTCTGTCTATTTGTTTGTGGGTAGAACATTATTGATAATCTTGTCTTAATCTCTAATATTTTGTTTAACTTTCTTGTTAACTCTATTACAAATAGTCTTGCCAATATCTTTATAAATGTTCTTTTTGTTGTTGCTACAAAATATACTATCTTGAACAATCTATCACACACTACTAAAATTGCATTCTTTCTTACTACTAATAATAACTTTTTGATAAAGTTAACTATCAGATATGTAAGGGCTAAAAATAGTAGACTTGATTTATTTTCATTTATTTTTTCTATTTTAGACTTAGAGTTAGATGTTACTATGATATTACATGTTATAGTGGGAGAGAGATGGCATAGTAGAAGAGACCTCCATCCATATATATTATGCTTACCTCAAACCTACTTGAGGTTATGGGTTCAATTCCTTAGTAGTCCTTTGTGTTGGGTAACTACATAAAAAGGTTAGGATATTGATACTTCATACATAATTCCTTCTATAGGCATGGACTGCCACTGCACCCCATATAATAAATTATTGACTTAAATTATATTTACAGTCACATGATCACATATCATACAAAAGGATATAGAAGGTTTTGAAATGATAATGTCATATAGTATGTTCACTAATATGTTGACTCTATATAATATATAAACTCTAAAATAGATTAGATAAGATCTTACACAAACCAACTAACTAGTGTATATAAGATAAACACTTTGTACTAGAAACTCTATTGAGTTCTCTTATGTTAAACCTAATACAAGGTTCTTTTTTTCTCTTAACACTTTTGAACTTATGTCATAATATTCTCTAGTACAAATTACACCTATCTACATATCTCCTTACATCTTTTATTACTTCTAATCACTGATAATTTCTTGTTACTAACTCTGTTGTCTTCTATATTCCTTCATGTTCTGCTGTTAGCACATTATGATGTAACTGGACAATCTCTACCCTCAACTTGTCATGGTACACTTAAACTCTAATATTTTATTTTGATTTTCTTTTCTTTTTATCTATTTTTCTTGATTTGATTTTTCTTTTTTGTTTTCTTTGATTTTCTTTTTCTTTTGGATGATGAAAAGATGCATGACTATGGTCACATGATGTGATATCATAGGTCTGGAACAAAGTAGAAGAAACTAAAACAATGATGTCAAGAGTATAGTTACAGCATGTTTACTTTGTGGTAATAGTATGATAGACTCATGGATGATATATATACTTTAGGATAGGGTTATTTATTGTTAGCACAGACCATATATCTATTATATAAATAGTATGGAAATATATTGGGGACTCATTCTTGTGATTTTCATGAGATATTTCATTTATAAGTTTATTTAAGTGGTTTATTGGTTGTTTTGACTAGTAGTTGCCACAATATAACTTATTCTTTGGTATATATAATTTCCCCTCCTTTAACACCAATTCTCTATCTGTCTACTACTTATCATCTCTCAACATTTTTATTTCTGCCTTATTCATCTCTTTTACTACCATAACTACTTTTTTGTTTTTCTTTCTAACTTTTTTTATTAATATTTTTATTATCATTTTCTACTCCCTTTTTTTAGTTTAGTCTCCTACTTAATCTATTTGCTTTTTCCATTTTTGTTTCTGGTATATGTTTCAAAGTAAAATCAAACATTGACAAATATAATATTCATCAAGCTTGTTTATAGTTTAAATTTTGTACCTTTATAAAATATTCTAAATTCTTATGATTTGCTCAGACTTTGAATTTGAACTCAGTATCTTGTAATAAATGTCTCTAGTTTCCTAATCTCCTGATTACCACTAACATCTCCTTATTATAGATCTCATGGTTTTTCTCTATCTGTCATATGCAAGTCCACCTATCCGGAAATAACATTTCCATGGTAAAACCACCTCTGAATCATACAAGCCTGCCTTCTATGGTGGCCACCTTTCTCACAACACATCTCATGGCGGTGCTACAACCATCTGAGTATTTCATTTTCCATGGTGGAGATACTTCTATTCAACTCAGTCTTCCATGACAGAGTTACTCCTGTCAGTGTCTCAACACTGAAACCTCTGCTCAGGGTAATAGGGGTTTTACCACTAAAACCCCAAGCATCTCCTATACTATTAGTTTGTATATAAGACTAGTAGTTACATTGTAATTCGCTAGTCTGATAATTAACAGAGATAAACTCTCATTGAACTTGATTTCTGGTGTTCAACAGCAACACACCAATTAGTACTCACTCCCACTTGGACTTTCTCTCCTTCATCTGAAGTTGCAACCACATAGCAGACAGACAGTGCAGCACATAAGCTGAAGCCAAGGTTATTCCACAAGTCTGCACATCTCAGAGTCCATTCTGTGGACTTCCACCCTGGTGTGAACTGTGCCTGACACTATCACATTTAGAGACTTAGATAGGTATGCTATTGTCAAGATTGCTGAAGGTGGACTTAATTTTTATTTCTCTTTTTCATTTTATTTTTATTTTTATTTTTATTTTTGATCTATTTTCTATTTTTGGAATCAGAGTTAGGATTAGAGTGACAAGATCACGCTGTCACACAGCAGGTCACATCAGATGACATGGTCACAAGTCACATGATGCAAGGAAGGACGTAGAAGGTTCTGAAAGGATAATGTCATATAACATGTTAAAACACATATTGGCCTTATGGTATACACATGGCTGTTTAGAGTAGGGTAGAAATAGCTAGCACGGACCATGAGTCCAAGGTATATAAGGTAGACTATCTTGTACAGAGTTTTCTATTGAGTTCTCTTGTGTTAACCCAATACAAGGTTCTTTCTATTGACCAACCCTAAGGTCTTTAGTTTGTAACATTAGAACTCGATTTCATTTTCTTAGGGACTGCTCAACACAGAGCCTTCCCACCACTTACTCTCATATCATCCTCGACAGTGAGCAACACAGCTCTCTCGTTAAGAAAAACAGCCAGACCCTAGGCTCAAGAGGTGTACCAACTAGGAGGGGGAATCCTAGTCGTTTTGTTGCATTAGAACCCACTGGTATAGTAAGATATACTCTCTTGTGTGGGTGTTGTTAGGTAGAAATTTTGTGTAGAAGCCTTGTGCTGCGGTGCTCCCTTGTAGCCTATCCATGCAGAGGAACGGTGGGATCTTCTATGAGTCCCATCTAGAGTAGGCATTCCCTTCTTAGGAATAGTAGACAGGCATTTATTAGGGCAGTAGTTAGTAGGGAAGTAGATAAGTAGTTAGTAGACGGTGTAGGCAGGACAAGAAGAGTGCCTACTATCACCTACAGAGATTTCAGAGTCAGAGTATGAGTCAGAGGCCGAGTCCAGCACAGGATTGGTCCTTTTGGCTCATCAGTCACAACCTACCCCACCACCTCTTACATCACTATCACTATCACCATTACCACCACTACCATATACCATGAGTCAACCCGACTATCCAGCCATTATAAGGCAACTTCAGGAGCAGATTGCAGTGTTAACAGCACAGGTGGGAGGAGCAGCAGGAAGAGGAGTTGGAGGAGGAGCATCAGCAGCCACTGAGGTGGCAAAACCACAAACTTTTGACAGGACACTGTCAAAGGTTTCCGGGTTCATAGGGGCATGCAAGTTATATGTGAAGATGAGGTTGAGGGAAGCATCAGTGGAGGAACAAATCCAATGGATATTATCATATGTCTAAGGTGGGTCGGCAGATATTTGGAAGGAGAACGTCATGGAGGAATTAGAGACAGGAGAAATGGAATTCGAGTCAGTAGGAGAATTTTTGGCAGAGATAAAAAGAGAATTTGGGGGGAAGATGAAGAGTCAGTAAAAGTAGCAGAGTTGAAGAAGATCGAACAAGGAGGAAGAACGATGAAAGAGTTTGTGCAAGATTTTAAAAGAGTAGCAAGAGGAAGCGGATATGAGGGACACCCAATAATTGAAGAATTCAAATGGGGCATGAACGGGAGCATTAGGAGGAAGTTAATGGAAGCAGACAACCAACCGGCCACTATTGAGCACTGGTTCAAAAGGGCAATTGCCCTGGATAGGAATTGGAGAAAGAGTAAGAGGGAAGAAGAGAGATTACAAGGAAAGAAGGATACTAATAGGGCACCAACTCCAAGGTTGAATCAGCAAGGGGCACTTGGGCAATTATTGCCACAGCCTCAGGTTTGGCCAAGGAGGCAGGAGATGCCTTAACAGTGGGTTCCCACAGGATCTGCTCTGATGGAAGGAGTAGAAAGAATGAATGCGGTAATGGCAACCCCTTAACAGAGGGCAGGGTTTCCTTAAAGGAACCCATATGCCATGGATGTGGACAGAAGGGATAATAGGATATGTTTCGCCTATGAAGGTTTTGGACATATGGCAAGGTTTTGTAGAAACAGGAGAATGGCAAATAGGAGAATGGAGGTAGAACAGGACAATCATAATTTAAATGGGGAAGGAGGTCTAGGGAGTCCCAACTAGACCTCAGTAGCTACAATAGATTTGCAATGCTCTCTAGAGTAGTAGATAATACATCTACATGCAGTCTGGACAGTGGGAACCTTTTGAGAGAAGTAACACTGAAGATTGGTTTAGAAAGAATTGATAATCAGGAGGGAGTAACAGTGGAAGCATTGTTGGATAGTGGAGCAACGGGAATAGTGATGAGCTCAGAGTTCGCAAGGAAGCAAGAGTTTAAATTAAAGAAATTAGAAAGACCAATGCAAGTAAGAAATGTGGATGGAACGCTTAACAAGGAGGGACCGATAGAAAACATGGTGGAGGTAAATTTGTATTATCGAGGACATGTAGAAAGAACGGAGATAGATGTGATCGGGGGTCAGAAGTGGTCAGTAATTATAAGAATGCCGTGGTTAGCTCGCCACAATCCTGAAGTCAACTGGAGAACAGAGGAAGTAAAGATGATAAGGTGTCCGCCAGAGTGTGGGAAACAGTAGAGGCTGAAGCAGGGAAAATTGGGATGGCAAAAACAAAAAGAGGAAGAGGCAAAGGAAGAAGCAGGAAAGAGGAGAGAGGAGAGAGCAGAAAAACAAAGGAAAAAACAAAGAAGGGAAAAACTGGTAGAAATCAAAAGGCTGACAGAAGAATGGAAGATCTGGGATGAAGCAGAGGAGGCGGCAAAGTCAGAGGCAGAAGCTAAGAAGTTGGTCCCAGAATGATTCTATAGGTGGATTAAGGTATTTGGCAAGAAACAGTTGGAGAGAATGCCCACAAGGAAAATTTGGGATCACGCAATAGATATGAAGGAGGGATTTGTACTGGGAAAGGGGAAGGTGTATCTGTTGTCAAGGGAAGAGAGAGAAGAGGTGCGAGAGTTCATACAAGAACAATTGAGGAAAGGGTACATCCGACCCTCAAAGTCACCTCAAACAGCACCAGTGTTTTTCATGGGAAAGAAGGATGGTAAGAAGAGAATGGTTCAGGACTATAGATATTTAAATGAATGGACTATTAAAAATAATTACCCCTTATCCTTAATATCAGACGTAGTAGAGAATATAGGGACAAAGAAAGTGTTTACCAAGATGGACTTGAGATGGGGTTATAATAATGTACAGATAAAGGAGAGGGACGAGTGGAAGGTAGCGTTTACTACACCCAAGGAATCTAAGCCCACGGTTATGTTCTTTGGGTTGACAAACTCACTAGTGACCTTTCAGGCGATGATGAACAAACTACTCCAAGATTTAATTAATACAGGGAAGGTAGTAGCCTTTATCGATGATGTGATAGTAGGAACAGAGACAGAAGAGGAACATGATGAGTTAGTGGCAGAAGTAATAAAAAGGTTGGAGGAAAATGACCTATATGTGAAACCAGAAAAGTGCAAGTGGAAGGTGAGGGAAGTAGGATTTCTAGGAGTAGTGATAGGACTGGAAGGGATTAAGATGGAAGAAGAGAAGGTGAAGGGTGTATTGGATTGGCCGACACCAAAGTGTGTCAAGGACGTACAGAAATTCTTAGAGTTGGCGAATTACTATCGCCAATTCATCGAGGGGTTCGCATCCATAGCTAGACCTTTGCATGACATGGTAAAGAAAGATAAGAAGTGGGACTGGACAGAGAAGCAGGGGGAAGCGTTTAGGGAGTTGAAGAAGAGGTTCACAAAAGAACCAGTGTTAGCAGTACTGGACTTAGACAAAAAAATGAAAATGGAAGTAGATGCATCAGATTATGCGACGGGGAGGTATTATCTATGGAGTGTGAAGATAAGTTATGGAGACCAGTGGTGTTCCTCTCTAAGTCATTGAATGAAACCAAAAGGAATTATGAAATTCATGACAAGGAGATGCTGGCAATCATTAGGGGGTTAGAAAACTGGAGACATCTATTGGAAGGCACACGTTTCAAGTTCGAGATCTGGACAGATCACAAGAACCTGGAATACTTTATGAAGGCGCAAAAGTTGAATCGTAGACAAGCCCAATGGGCACTCTATCTGTCAAGGTTTGACTTCACTTTGAAGCATGTTCCAGGAACAAAAATGGGGAAGGCAGATGGATTAAGTAGGAGATCGGATTGGAAAATAGGCGTAGATAAGGACAACGAGAATCAGACATTAATTAAGGACAATTGGATTCATAGCTTAGGTGAAGTAGTAATAGAAGGACCTGAAGTAGATATAATAGAAAAGATTAAAAAGGCTAGGGGTAAAGACAAGGAGGTAGTTAAAATAGTAGAGGAAATGAAGAAGGCAGAAGTGAAAGAGCTAAGAGGAGAGGAGTGGAAGATTGAAGGGGAATTGGTGATAAAAGAAGGAAAAATATATGTACCAAATGATGGAGAGCTGAGAGCAGAGATAATCTGGTTATATCATGATGTGCCGGTAGCAGAACATAGAGGGCGATGGAAGACAGTAGAATTGGTGACAAGGAACTACTGGTGGCCGGGAGTAACAAGGGATGTGAGAAGATATGTGGAAGGGTGTGATGGATGCCAAAGAATGAAGAATAGGACAGAAGAGCCAGCGGGAAAACTGAAGTTAAGCGAGGTGCCAGAGAAACCGTGGACACATCTAATGGTGGACTTTATCACAAAGTTACCAGTAGTAGCTGGGAAAGATGTGATCCTAGTGGTCTGCAACAGGTTGTCAAAAATAGCTCATTTTGTGGCAACAACAGAAGCAACAACGGCAGAAGGGTTAGCAAGACTGTTTAGAGATAATATATGGAAGTTACACAGACTACCAGAGAGCGTAGTGTCAGATAGGGGACCTCAGCTTGTGGCAGAGTTGACGAAGGAGTTGAACAGGATGTTGGGAATAGAGACGAGGTTGTCAACAGCATTCCACCCATAGACGGATGAGTAGACAGAATGGATGAACCAAGAGTTAGAACAATACTTAAGGTTCTTTGTGGATCATAGGTAGAAGGATTGGCCAGAATGGTTAGCATTGGCAGAGTTTGCAATGAACAACAAAGTTCACACAGCTACAAAGGTGTCACCTTTTATGGCAAATTATGGAAGAGAGTTGAGAATGAGGGGTGATATAAGAAGGAGAGGAAAAGTAGAAAAAGCAACAGAATTTGTGGAGAGAATGAAGAAAGTACATGAGGAAGCAGGGGCAGCATTGAAGAAGGCACAGGAGGACATGAAAAGGCAGGCAGACAGAGGAAGAAGAGAGACCGAGGGTTGGAAGAAAGAAGATAGGATATTGCTGAGTATCAAGGATTTGGTGTTCAAAGAAAGACTGGCGAGGAAATTAGTGGATCGATACATAGGTCCATATACAATCAAGGAGGTGATATCCACCAATGCAGTCAAATTATGACTGCCAACCTCAATGAGAATCCACCCGGTTGTGAATATCAGTCAGATAGTGCGATACAAGGAACAAGTGGAGGGGTAGAAAAAAGACCAATATAAATAGAAGGAGTCAAAGAGTGGGAGATTGAGAAAATATTAAATAAAAGAAAAATAAGAGGAGTGGACAAGTATTTAGTGTGATGGAAGAGGTTTACAGCAGAACATGATATCTGGGAAAGGAAGGAAGATTTAAGAAATGCAAAAGAGGTGTTAGAGGAATTTGAGGGGAGAATGAATGCAGAAGTAAGAAGACAGGAAAAACTAGATAGAACAGAGGAAAAAGACTTTAGGAGAGGAGAGTTACCAGGGAAATTTACAGCAAAAATGTTATATGGATGGGACGATGGAAAGTTTGAGGAAGAGTATCTGAGGAAGTTGGAGAGAAACTGGTGAAAATGGAAGTCAGTTTCTCTAGAGGAGAAACCTTGAAGGGGGGGTAATGTCAAGATTGTTGAAGGTAGACTTAATTTTTATTTCTCTTTTTCATTTTATTTTTATTTTTATTTTTATTTTTGATCTATTTTCTATTTTTGGAATCAGGGTTAGGATTTGAGTAACAAGATCATGCTGTTACACAGCAGGTCACATCAGATAACATGGTCACAAGTCACATGATACATAAAAGGACGTAGAAGGTTCTGGAAGGATGAGGTCATACAACATGTGAAACACATGGCTATTTAGGGTAGGCTAGAAATAGCTCGCACAGACCATTAGGTATTTGTATATAAGGTAGACAATCCTGTACAGAGTTCTCTATTGAGTTCTCTTGTATTAACCCAATACAAGGTTCATCCTTTTGACCAACTCTAAGGTCTTAAGTTTGTAACAGCTATCTCCTGTCTTCATACTCCATTGACAATACTCCTTCCATTATATAATCAGATATATTTACATTTATCCTCATTTTTTTAATCTAGATCTGGTGCTGCTAACACTGGTTCTTTTGTAAACCTTCTCTTTAACTCATTAAATGCTTTTTCCTGCCTATCCATCCAGTTCCACTTCTGTTTCTTCTGTACTAAGTCATGTAATGGTCTAGCTATAGATGTAAAATCTTTGATAAACTGCTTATAATAATTGACAAGTCCTAAAAACTTCTGAATGTCTTTGACTTCTTTGGGAGTCAGTTAGCCTAGTACTGCCTTTGTCTTCTTGTTCTCTTCTTGTTCTCTATCTTAATTCCCTCTGGTTCTATCACTACTCCCAAGAATCTTACTTTTATAATATTTCACTTGTTTTTTTGTATACAAGTCATTCTTTGCCAGCCTCTTCACTACTTCTTCTACTACTTTATCATGCCCTTCTTTCTCTTTTGTTCCCACAATTACAGCATTTATAAAGCTCATTATCTTTCCAGTGTTGATCAAGTTTTGCAGAATCTTGTTTATTATTATGTGAAATATTGCAAGTGAGTTTGTCAAGCCAAAGAACATTACTGTTGGTTCAAAAGATTTCTCTAGTTTTGTAAACACTACTTTCCACTTATCTCCCTTCTTTATCTGTATATTATTATACCTCCATTGTAAATCTTATTTTCTACAATGTCTAAAATCAAAGATAGAGGAAAATTGTTTTTTATAGTTTATTCATTTAGTCCTGAAATATTCTTTTCTTACTATTCTTCTTTTCTACAAGAAACACTAGTACTATTTGAGATAACTTCAAGAGCCTAATATATCTCTTTTTCAATTGTTTATCTATGAACTTATACACCTCTTCTCTCTCCTCCCTGAATAAGGGATAGATTTTTCTTTTTCTCAGTACAAGTTCTTTCATCACTTCTATTATATGATCTTATATCAAACTTTACTGCTTCCTTTTCTTCATCCTAAATTTCCTACTCTTTTGCTATCTTCTTCACTTCCATCATTCTCTTCTTTTTTGTTTTTGTTTTTATCTTACTTCTTCTGCTCCTTCTCTTCTCACTTCTTTCTTTCTTTTTATTTCTTTTTATTTTTATTTTTACTATCCTAGTTTTTTATGTTTTAGTCTCCACTGCTTTCCACTTTCCTCTGAATATCTTGTTATTTGTACTTCTTCTGTTATCAAATCAATCTCAGGATTGTGGCATACAAGCCATGGTATTCCCAAAATTACACTCTACTTCTGTCCTTCTATCACATTTATCTCTGTTCTCTCTCTGTATTCTTTATAGAATATATCTACTTCTATAGTATTTTTGAAAAAAAGATAAACAATTTTACCAACTATGTTGCTTTACTATTCAATAATGCTTCTACTGTGATCCTCTTCTATATATCAATGATTTCAAGCCCAATCTTCACTATTACTTTTCTTAAGAGATTCTTATTTGAGTTGTCTTTGGATAGATTTTCATTGTTCATTATTCTATTACTATTATTTTTGTGGCAACCACTAGTTACCAAGACCAATGGTAGCATAAGCAATAAATCTCTTAGTAGAATATTTATATAGAAATCACAAGAGAACTCAACAAGTTTCCACTATATTGCTATCCTATTTATACACAAGTCTTATGGTTCATGCTAACAATAAATAACCCTACCTTAATGTCCATGCTTTATCTATGCCTCACCCTTATGTCTTCTATAAGGACACTATACTATATATATGTGTTCTAACATCATTCTTCTAGACTTTTCTAGTCTGCTTTTGCCCAATCTAGGCTTATGACTTCACATCATGTGATATGTCATGTGACCACAGTCATATGCCTCTTCATCATAAAAATAAAAAAGAAAAAGAAAATCAAAAAAAAAGAATATTAAATCAAGAAAAATAGATAAAAGAAAAAGGAAAATGTTAGTGTCCAAGTGTACTATAACAATCATATTCTAATCCAGTCACATTTGTCCCAACCCACAGATAATACATCTCTCTTATTTGCACTTTCTAACTTCTTTCAGTCCAGATCAATCATCTCTATTCTACCTTAGATATTCTTGCTAGACTCTTGCTAACTCTATAGATCTTCATTTCTGACATCTAAAGATTACTAGTAACTAGAGTAATGCTTAGCAGTCTCTATTCTAGATAACTATCCTAGATAGCATAGTTATATACTAGTACTTTACACTGTAGAGTCTTATTCTGAAAATTGACTAAAACTACTATCTACTTCTGGTATTATTCATAATATATTTTGTACTCCTTGGTAGACTTAGTCATTCTCATGTCTCCAAGTATCTTATTCAAAATATGTAACCTATGTGATTCATAAAAGTACAGCACACAAGCTAAAGCTAAAGATCATTCTAACTTCTAACTTTTTTTTCAAAAAAAATCAAAAAATTATTACATGGAATATGCTAGTAGATCATGATAGTTACATAATGTAACTACTTAAATATAAAAGAAAAGAAAGGAAAAAAACTAAAAATCAAAATCAAAATCAAAAACCAAAGATAAGAAAATAATCTAGAAAATAAAAACTACAATGTCATATAAATTTTTTAAGTGATATCTTCTTGAAAACAAAACATGAAAAGATTAACTTCAAGAAAAGTAATAATGTCTTTAAGAGATTCCCTTCTTGAGTTCCATGACTTTTGATACTGTTCACAATTTGTACTCTTGTCTTAATAGGAGTATTACCATATAGATATGTAATAGTTTCATTAGAGAAAAACCTTTACCTGTATTTACTAATAGGAGCATGATTGGTGATAAGTCTTGTAATATATACATATAGAGAATTGGAGAGGCCAAAGTATTTTAGCTAAGCTCTATCTTTTGAATAGGAAGAATAAATAGAAAAACTATTATTATTTAAATCAAGGAAACTTCTTCTCTTATAGTTAGATGCTTGAAATTATATCTGCTACTTCTTAATAATAGAGTCACTTTCTTTTTTTCTGCTATATTTCCATAATATCTTGCTAAGTAAAGTAAGATTGATTTTGTAGAGTTTGAACTTCTTGTTAACTAGTAAATATGAGAGCTATCTATTGTTGCTTGAACAGTCTTAGAAGGAGATTGTATTGCTTGGAATCTTGTTAAAGCTTGCCTAAAATGGCAATAAAATATATTTGGTAAGAAAAATAAAATATACCAAATATTCTCTTAGTGGCTGGAATAGCATTAGTACCAATAACAATTCTCATAATGTCTTGTATTTGTATTGTTTAGCTTATATCACATCTTATAACAAAAAGTGTAAGACCAAGATAGCAACATTGTTCTTTATATTTACACTTGATATAATGAGGATGGTATCAGAGCTATTGGAGGAATTCTTATAGATATTGTCAAGTTTGTTGAAATAAGCAGATCTAGCTTTGGTATCTTTGCAATTTACTATGTTAATGAGAAACAGTCAGGAAATATATCTACTAGACAAAAATCTAGGAGAGTTTTTTGCTCAGACTATTAAAGACTGAATATACTTGATTAAGGTAGTAGTTGATATCCACTATGGGACTCTTGACTTTCAAGCTCTGTTTGAGAGCAAGACAACTTGTGTTATGAATCAAGACTTAAAGGGTTAAGTCAAGAAACAACTCTTGTATTGAGTAATACAAGAGAACTTGATAGAGTTTCTAGTACAGAGTAGTCTACCTTATATACTAGTACCCATGGTCCGTGCTAACTACTGTGCACCCTACCCTAAATGACCATGAGTATTACATGAGGCCAGCATGTGTTGTCTATGCTGTATGACGTCACTTTGTTCCAGAACCTTCTACTTCCTTCTCTTATATCCCATGATCAGTCTTGTGACTATGCCATCAAGTTGTGACTGATGTGACAGCGTGACTGATAACCCCTAACCCAAGTTGTTCTAAAAATAGAAAACGAAAAGAAGAAAAAATAAAATACGAAATAAAAATAAAAATTAAGTCCATTGTCAGCGATCTTGACAACTTGTAGTTATATAATAAAAGATAGCTTGTTTGGAATAATAAAAATCTAAAAGAGAGTTAATCACATGTTATTTAGGAAGTGACACTATATAAAGATAATGGTATCTTATAAGTTTATCAAGATAGAAATATATAAATATAAGACTGGTAATAGCTTCAACTTTTCATATTAGTGATATATAAAAAACTACTATGATCTATAGAGCTACTCTTCTTCATATTTTCTTCAACTCTTTGAGAGGTTGGTATAATAGAGTTCTTTTGAAATATCAAAGCTAGAAGCTATATAGAGCAATAGAGAGAATATAAGTCCTATATAGCAAATACTTGTACAATAAACTTGCAATATACTACTTATCACTTTTTTGATCAATTTGCCTAATGTATTGAGCAAAACAATTGATTTAAATGTCTTGGGGATATTATATGAAGACTTTCTAGGCTTTGGAATAATGATAAATATGAATTTTTTGAAGTATGATAACTAATAGCCAAGATTGATACAAGTATTTGCTACATTGACAATGTTAGTAATATACTTGAGATTACTTACTATTATTTTAAGATAGTTCCAAGAAATGTGATTTAGATTTGGAGTAGACAAACTGTTGTTTTCTTTGATAGTCTCTCTAATTTTAGTGCAAGAGAATGGAGACTATTCTGCTGGTTAACAAGTAGGAATTTCATTAAGAAGTTATATGTTGATAGGCCTATTCTGAGCTGAATTGTAAGATTGATGAAGTGCTTGCCACAAGTCATCCAGTTTGTTATATAGGCAATTATTGAATTTGATAGCTTTCATAGCTAGTAGCTTTTGTTTCTTGATCTAATTTATAAGATTCCAGGGTTTTTTGTTTGTTGAAGCAATTTCTTGAATTCTATTATCAAAAAAATTTTATTTTGCTATTTTTACTATCTTCTTGTATTTGATTCAGTTGCTTTTCCTTCTGGTCATTTAATAAATTGCTTATTCTCTGCTATAATCCTTGTTCTACCATTTTTTTAGATTGTTTTGTAATGTTGACTAGTTTAGAATGCTTATTTCAAAGATCCTCTGTAATAGGAGCAATTTCTTGTGTTATATATTCAAGTATATCACTATTTAGAATGTAAGTAGTATAAATTTAACTTATCTTGATTTCAAGTTTATTAATAAATTAATTCTCTTCTTTACTATTTCTAATAATAGTCTTCTTTCTTTTTTGAATAAATTTATTTAATACTGATTGAAACTAATAAAGAAGCATAGTCAAATTTAGAGCTATTGATACCTGTAAATTCTGTCCTACTTAGTATGCAGATAACCCTTAAGAATTAAATTCTATTGAAATTGTCAGCTATTTCATAAAGAGTATCAGTATGAGTTAAATGATAAGAATATAATAATTCTAATTGCCATCTCTGATATTGAAATCACTTGTTATAATTAGAATATTATTCAAGTTAACCTCAGTATTCTTTAGATACTTTAAGGTATTCTGCTAGTCATCTGAGTAAACATTAGAATGAAATACAAAATACCATTATTAAAGAAGATAAAATTGATATCTTAATGATTGAAAATGTCTTTTTATAGTGAAAATCATAACTTGACCAACTTAAAATTTATATAGGTGATAACTCTTAGATAATCATGTGTAATAAGCAAAGTTCTAGTGAACATAATTCAAGAAATGCTCTTATAAGCAAATACCTGTTGTGGTAACCACTAAACACAAAGTCCAATAGCTACACAAGCAAGTAAAGCTCTTAGTAGGCAATCAAGTGGAGAAAATCACAAGAGAACTCAACAAGGAGTCTCTGCTAAATTAGAGTCCTATATATACAAAACATCCCTGGTCTGTACTACCAATAATTAAGCCTGCCCTATTGTCCATGTTACAACCTCATGTTTGTCTCAAGACCACCATGTTGTATATATGTGTTCTAATGTCATCTTCCAGATTCTTTCACCATGTTCTAGGCCTATGACATCACATCATGTGACCTGTCATGTGAATTTGGTGTCATGTGCCTCTTCATTGTCCAAAAGAAAAAGAAAAATAAATAAAATCAATATAAAATCAGAAAAATAAAAGGAAATAAAATAAAAATTGTTAGTGTTCAAGTGTCTCATAATAATATCAATCAAAGTGACAGTATGGTAGCTATTCAAGAAACTAGACTTCAAACTTAGAGTTTACTTGAACAGATGTAACTGTCATATCCTAAACTCCAAAACATGTCTGAGACATGTTTAACTTCAATATGACATCAAATTCCTGCAGTTATTTGGTCTTATTTGTGTCCAAAACTCCGTTGGTAGTTTGGTACTTTATAATGGACTTAATTCTACCAAAAGTCTATGGTTATTTTACTTTATTTGAGTCAAAATCCACAGTCATATTCATCTGTATCCATTGCCTAATTATCTCCTTCAAACTCCGCAAATTTACTTGGATTTTATGTGGAGTTTTCCCCTCTCCAAATCTGAACTCTTATATAGTGTTTTACTAATGAAACACTTGCTCAGAGATCTGTTTTAGTTACTCCTTTTGTTATTTTATGTATTTAAGGCTGGTGATCCCTTTGTAGTAGCTAGCCTGATAATCAACTAAAAGTTGACACTAAATCTCCAGTGTCAATGGTGATATGCTTTACCCCTCTTCTTATAACTCCTTACAAAACCAATCTCTGAAATTGTGACCATGCAGCTTATAGGAGGCACAATACATAAGTTGAGACCAAGGTCATTCTGGCAAGTCTGCATCACTGAGCTCATTGTAGGAGTTTCTATACTCTGTACATGTCTAAGCCAACTCCGTGGACTTTCATCTTCAAGTGCAAACTGTACCTAACAGTAACAGAGTATTGTGAAATTATCACAAATAAGCTACTCACTAGTTGTGATACTTAAACTTAGTGGTGTTTTAGAGGTTCAGTATAAGGAGATAATGATAAGTAGTATCAACAAGAATAATTGACATTGTTAAGTCTGAGGTTTAGTCCTCAGACACAAAGATATATATACAAAAGAGTGATG